>CM024536.1:16633295-16677008 GCA_014182385.1 Eucalyptus viminalis
TGAGTTATTAAGGACCTTAAGGCAAATAGACTGAGAATTCGACCATGGATCGACTCGACCGTGCTCATCTTTAGAGATCATTGCGTACGCATAAAACCCGATTTGAAATCAAAGATAGATCGGTTCGACCGAGATGAATGACCGATCGTGGGTGACTCCACTAAATTGGAAAATTCTCATCGACCGACACTAATTTGATGTTCTATCGTTTTGGCGCCCTGTGTCCGTATTTGAATCTTCGAGATTTTCACGATAATCGAGAGTCGCCAATGGGTCGAGTGGGTTCATTATGGCTCGAAGAAAATCGGCCACGGGTCATTTGTCCTAAAAAGCTCTGAACACTACCCAGTAGCTTAGGTCACACTAAAAGCGTGCTTTGAGTGAAATTAACCGCCAATCTAAGTTCGATTTAAATTGAAGATTCTATCTTATCGAGTGGGTATACTGGCAAGTGTGTGTGCATTAGATAATTCGCCAGCATGGAGTGCCGGGGATGAATTATATTTTGAATCTAGATAAGAGATTATAAGTTTGGCAGAGTTTTCAGAGGGTTCTTTCTTAAGCAGTGTTATAGAAGAGGGTATAGAATTTCAGTGGTGAAAAGAAAGTGAAGAAGATTTCAGGCCAAAGTCAGTACAGTAGTCAGTGATTGCAGTTGCCAAGATCAGTGCCAGAGTTATATTAGATCTTGACCAGAGGTTCCCAGTTTCAGTAGACCGGTCAGATAGTTTCTTTTTAATCCGTGCAGAGCAGAATGTACAGAACTTCAGTCGTTGAGATGAGATCAGAGATCAGAAAATCGCAAGTCCAAAGTCAGCTTAGAAATCGGTGTTTACAGTTGTCAGATCAATGTCAGAGTAAAGACTGCTCACAACTGTCAGAAATTTTGAATCGTTGAAATTCGAAATTTTATTAAGGAGTCAAGAAAAAGAGATCAGACGTGGATGACAGGGTGTCTTATGTGAGAAGCTCAATTCAGTTGTTGGTTCAGAAAGAGCAGAGTTTGTGTACCAAGATGATCTCCTTAGTCAAAATGGTCGGACAGCACCATAAGACCGAAGGATTAGCGTGGGAAAAAGTGAGACTCGATGAGACGACAATACTCCCACCTTTCGTTTAAGGACTGATAAAGGTTTAAATTTCGAGGACGAAATTTTTATAAGAGGGGAAGAGTTGTGACATCCAGATTTTCGGTCCTACTTTCGACTCGGATAAATAGGGCCGCTTTGGTTCGCTTGAAGCTAAGGATTGTGGAATTGGGATGCAAGTGGGCTATATGGTAAGGAAAATACCAATTGAATGACGAGGTGTTAAATGAAATTATGGGAGTCAATTTAAATTGAATCAAGAGGGATTAAGGTCCAATTGGGAAGAGAACTTGCAAAATTCGTATGCCACCTCTACCCCAAACTTTGGCCTACCTAAATGCTTCTAGAAGGGGGTAGTTTTGGGCTAGAAATGTGGGTGGATGACAGCCATGGTGGCCCACGTATGGCTGACCTAAGAGAGAGAGAGAGTGAGAGAAAGAGAAAGAAAATTTGGTTTTCTCTTCCCTTCCCTCTCCCGTCGCTGTCTCTCTCTTTCCTTCATCTTCTTTCTTTGGTTGTGCGACGCCATGGAAGCCGAAGAAGCCGAAACAACAGCAGCAGCTCCGCCCCATCGCCGCTCTCTCTCCTCGTCATCGCCGCACGCCGCAGCACCGGCGCTCGCGCACCCGAGCCGTCGCCGAGCCGCTGATCAAGCGTGCGTCCGCCCTCCTCCCTCCTCTCGGTTCGAATAGATTCGACTAGCGAAGTAGAAGCAGCGATCGGCGTTGCTTGAAGGAGCTGCAATCGCGCCGGAGCTGCCTTCGCCGTCCGTGCCGAACGCCGCTGCCGTCCGTCTCCCCGCCCGCCCGCTGGAACGCCGTCCACCTCTCCGTCTTCCCCTCCGCTTGCTGCTCGGGGTTCCGATCCGGGAGGACACCGAGTTGGGGCAGCAGCTGGCGTTGCTGACCGGAGCTGCCGCGCCGCCGCCCGCGCGACGCCGTGCGCTCCGCCGCTGCTTCGCTCAGCTGTCTCCCTCTCGCCCACTCGCTCCGCAGCTGCTGTCCAACCCCTCGTTCCGCCTATCCAGCGTGGGAAAGACCCGCCGGAGCTTCCTCCGACCACCTCCGGCCACCGTGAAGACTCGCCTTGGTCTTGTTCAGCTCCTCCGCCCATTCCCGAGCTCAACCAGCCCCGGATCCGCCCACCTTCGCCTCCAACCAGCAGCGATCGAGGACCGCAGAAATGGGTTTGCAGCAACCGTTGGCCCGTTTTGGCCGCCTTCCCGAGCCCGGATGCTCAGCCCGCTTTGAGGAAAGTCGATCCTCGCGTCGAGCCCGTCGTTTGAGTGAGTTTTACTCACTAATGCCTCTCCTTAGTGTGCTAATTACACTTAAAGGTTGATTAGTTTTAATTAAATGTAATTAGGTTGTTAGATTAGAATTGATTAGTGATTATTAGTTAATTGCTTTGCATATTAGTTGTGTGGTTAGTGTAATTAGATAGTGAATTGCATGTAGTATTTATTGGATGCTTGGGATTTTTCCCGTCCCTTATCGGGTGTTAATTAAGCGATTCGGGCCTAGGTGGTATTTTTAGGAATTAAATATTAATTTTCGAAATTAATTATTTAATTATTTATTTTCCGGAAATTCAACCGGGATGGCCAAGACCGAATTTCGTGCTGATTGTCGTGGAGCAGCCCGTTTATTTATTTGAGCTTTAATTCGTGTCGAATTGATTTAATGGTGCATTTTTAAGTATGTTAGTCAATAATGCAATTTTGGCCTTGTGATTGAGAATTGGTCGGATATCGGTTGTTAGTATCGAAAGTGAGTTGGTAAATCACCTTGAGGATGCACGTGGCCCGTTGAATTGAATATCACTTGGGAAAGACACGTGGCTCGTGATTTGATATGTCATCTTGGCGAAAAGATAGCCTTAGAGAATGCACGTGGCTCGGAGACTCGGTATGTCTTCCCGGAGAATGCACGTGGCTCGGTGACATAGTATGACATCTTAAGAGGGTCGGGTGGGACCGAAAAGCCACTAGTTCTTGAGAGGGTCGGGTGGGACCGAAAAGCCACTAGTTCTTGAGAGGGTCGGGTGGGACCGAAAAGCCACTAGTTCTTGAGAGGGTCGGGTGGGACCGTAGCCACTAGTTCTCGAGAGGGTCGGGTGGGACCGTAAAGCCACTAGTTCTCGAGAGGGTCGGGTGGGACCGTAAAGCCACTAGTTCTCGAGAGGGTCGGGTGGGGACCGTAAAGCCACTAAATCCAAGGAATTGCTTGATGTGGGATGAATGACCTAGAAATGATTCGACTAGGTCGATTGATCGATGATTCGATCTGAGAGTGTCTTGATGTGATTCATTGCCTTGGTTTGATGTTGTGCATTGAATGATTGAAGGGAGATGATCGTGAGTGGTCTTCCTGATGTGAAATCGACTAAGTCGATTAGATCGATGCTTCGATCTGTGATGTGATTGCTTGCGTGCTTATTCGATCTGTACTAATATGCAGGTGGAATCTGAGGCTAAGGTAAGTCTTCTAATTCATGTTGTGCGTAGGCAGCCCTAAGGTGTATTAGTTTACTAATCGGGTCTTAAGGTGTAGAACTTGCTGAGACGTGGTCTCAGTGGTTATTGAATAACCATTTCAGGACCTGGATGAGGAGCCTAAGGAGCATGAATCTGATGAGGAGATCCCTGATGAGGAATCCGAAGAGGAGTACGTGGAGGAGGACCCCGAGTATGACATCGAGTACGACCCGGATGAGGATCGAAGTCCTATCCTGTCTTGTCAGACCTTGTTTGCATGTAAAAAGATGTAGTTGTGAATTTTCAGTAAGAAAAATATATGGCCTGCTTTTCTATCCCATTGCTTTATTGTCTGGGATTTATAATCGTTTCCGCATGTGCATATATAAATGAAAGGGTCGGCGATACATAGTCCTGGGATATCGCATTTTTAAATCGACCAAAAGTAAGGGATGTGTGCGTGCCTGAGGGTCGGGGCGTGACAGGCGAGCCTCGCCGGCCCCGAGTGAGGGTGGATGAGGGCTTACCCAGGGTGGGCGACGGCCGCCGGCCCCTCATGAGGGTTGACGACGACTTGCCCAAGGTAGACGATGGCCATTGCCCCCTCCCCCGCGAGGGTCGATGGGCCCAAATCTAGGCACTCTCATAGCGAGGGTGCACCGTTCGTCCCCAAATGCTACGAACACCTCGAGGAGCTCCTCCGCCATGATCCTCTTGTCGTGGTTCGCGTCGAAGAACTTGAACGTCTCCCACAACTCGGCGTCGTCATAAGTTGGCTTGCACGCCGACCCCACTCGGCTCAGCAACTCCTCGATGCTCACGGTGGTGTCCTCCCCCTTGCCGTGGAACCCCACCGCAAGGCCCAGATTTGGGCGAGCCCCGTCGGCCCTGTGCGAGGGCCGCCGAGGCCTCGCCTAGTGTGACGGCCTGCGACGGTGCGTGGAGAGGAGGGATGGCGATGCGTTCGTGCCTCGGTCCCCGGACGTGCGCAGAAGGGGGCGCATCTCTTATCTCACATCGCCTAGGGAAGGAGTCCTAGGCTAACTTATAGGGTTTGGGTCCCTCTAACTGTACATACGTGTTTTCTTGGGGTAGTATGGACTGTCCCGAGAGGAACAAAATCGTGAGGACTTAGTGTCCAAAGCGGATAATATGTATACAAAGTGAAGACCCGGGATGTTACACCTAGGGCTAGCGACGGCAGCCGGCCCCCGTGAGGGTCGGCGGCGTGCCAGATCTGGGCGCCCGCTTGGCCAGGCAAGGGCGGCCGGCCCTCACCCTAATCGAGCGGCGGGCCGGTGACGGCCGCTAGCCCTCAAGTGATTGGTGGCTGGCTCCTCCCCGCCCTTTTTTTTTTTTTTTTTTGTCTTTTTTAACAATTTTCTAAAAATTGAATTTTAGTTTTTAAATCTATTTTTTAAAACGAATAAAAATAATTTAAAAAAATCCACCTGAAAATAAAAATAATTTAAAATTCCACGCCAGCATTTTTTTCAATAAAATCGACGGCGTCGATTTTAGGACTCAAATGAAATATTTTGACAAGTTTTAGGACTTATTTGCACTTTTTGCAAGTTTTATGACTCAAATGCATTTTTGTGACAAGTTTTAGACTTTTGCAGCACTTATCCCAATTATTTACCTAATCAATATAGTTGTCCCGTTAAACAATTCTTGTCAAGAATAGAAGGAAGTGAGTGTGTTGTAACCATTTTTTAAAGTAATAAAATATCTATGCAGAAAGATAAATTGTTAGCCATTGATTTTCAATAAATATTTTGTTTTTAGCTTTTGAATGAAATATTATATCCCACTATTCTTTTCGGATCCCATACTCCTTAAGATGAGAAACGATAGTATTTGTTGGGAAAAGATCACTAATGGGGATTGCGATCCCACCACTTCATAGTCCACATCACTTGACAGTTATTTGTGTCCAATGCGTCACATGCGAGTTCCAATCATACTTTGGCCTCTAGATCACGAAAGCCTCACTTGACAGTTATTGACCTCATGATCATAGATAAGTCTATCCCATCACGTCATGTAAGTATTTAGGACACAAATGATTCTTCATCTAATAGTTATTGGAAATCATTCGGCCTAAACCCTGCATCATCATATGTATAATGGAATGGTTTTATATTCTTGAATAGCAACTGATTTCAAAGTAGCCACAATCATATAATCAACAATTAGAACATAGCAGTAAACCACGACGATGGTAGGTCACGAGTTCAAACACCTGTTACAACTTAACATAACAAACAAGAAGATTTTCTTTATTATCAACGATCTCACCTTGCATATTAACTTATTAATATGCATATCAAATAAAAATCTGAAAGCGACCTTAATAAAACTTCGATCATAAATGAGAATCGGTCATTAGATCATACAAAAACATGAACTAATCAATAATTAAAAGCACGAAGATGTTTAAGGATTGGCCTTGATACCACTATTGATTTTTGTTTCAATAAATAAGAATACATGCATAAGTAAGTTAAGATTAAAGTCCGATCATAGCGGAAGTAAAAACGCTCATACATGTATTTCCAAAGCATTTTTGTGCATTTTAATAAAAACACATAGACATGAGAAATAGGTTAATCACATTACCCTTGGTCCTTGCTAATTTTTTTTTATTCTAACGTTCTTTAGATTTTGATCATGAACATTCGATGTCCTCACAGCTGTGGTTTTGACATTCTTCAAATTTTGACCACAAACGTTGATTTTCTAGTAACATCGATGTTGACGTTCTTGGAATTTTGACCACAAACGTTTGATGTATTCTAGTAATATTGGTTTTGACATTTTTAGATGTAGAACATCTGATTTCTTCGTAAGGTAGATTCTGACGTTCTTTAGATCTAGCCCCACAAGTATTGGGCGTCTAATTTAGATATACCGCCAATCTCACATTGAATAGAAGAGAGAAATTAAGAGATGTGACAACTGCAATTGTACTAGCAATTGCTCTCATACGTGAATGATTTGGTTAATCACTATCAACACTTTCATTTGTTGATTGTCGATCCTCCTATGATTTACTCTCATAATAGCTTTTTTTTTTATATCCAGTTCAAATCACGGCTTGTTAACTCTAAAACTATTTAGGATTAATTTGGCTGTAACACTTGATGGATGTAAGTTCTAATATTGTTTCATATACTAAATCGGGTATTAACTCTATAGTCAATACATAGTATTATTCTAGGCATTAATTTGTAACCGTTACAAATCTTTATTGTGGACATTAACTTTGCAGCCGTTGCAAATATTTATTTGACCATTACATCTGAAATTGTTTCTGCATCATTACTGGTCATTTGAATCTTAAACCGTTTTAGATCATTAAAGTGCCTATTGATTCTGGAAGCGTTTCCAATCATTAATGTGACCGTTACATCTGAAATCATTTTAGATCATTGATGTAGCCATTAAGTCTAAAACCGTTTCAGAATATTAATATGACTGTTAAGTTTGCAACCATTTTAGATCTTTAATTTAGTAGTTAAGTCTGAAACAGTTTCAGATCATTAATGTACTATTGATTTTGAACTTACTTTAGGTCATTAATGATGCCATTGATTCTAAACTCACTTTTGATAATTAATGCAGCTGTTAATTCTAAACTTATTTTAAATTATTAATTCATTCATTAAATCTGACCGTGGTTCAAATCTTTGATCCGGTTGTAAAATCTGAAACTTGTTTAAGACTTTGTAGAATCTAAATCCCCTTTTTTCTTTTTTTTCTTTTTCTTTTTCTTTTCAGATCTTCAACTTTTTAGCCCAACTCAATCTGATTGACTTAAAACACATTTACAATATTATCTCTTTTGTTCAATTGTCATTCTAATTAGTTATGATGTGTGACATCCCTAAGTTCATCACTGAACTTGGCAGTAATAACATATTAGCACAACTAAGAGAATTGATTGTTTAGGTCAATCTCATGTTCTACAAACCATGAGTGAAATTTAGCAATATATTATAGCTACCCAGACAGTGTGAAATGTTTCAAGAATATAATAAAATTTTTAGCTTTTGTGACTGTGTAATTCGATCCTTTAGTCTCACCATGTCATGATTGAACAAAGACCATGGAATTATTGATTGAGTCACCAATTCGATCATATGCCAAAATCTAATTGACATATATTTCTTCGAGACACGAACCATTTATTCTTGGTTATAACCTTGGCCGAAAATTTAAATACATTGTCATGATTAGATCACATAGGATAAAACGGATTCCATATTACACACGCATGTGCCTTTGTATGTGAACAAACTATTACTGTCAAGTATAGAGATGGTTCAACAAAACATCAATATGTGCACTTGAAAACCACAATCATCCCACATACAAGTCACCATTGTGCCTCAGTAAGAATCTTACACCAGACCAAAGTGTGAACGATTAGACGTTCACCTCGCTAAAAGCTTCGATGTTACTAATTGTTCTATGTATGTCACGTTCAGTGAACTTGTTTAAGAAAAGCATCTATGTTCTAGCTCGGATATCACAATACCTAATAACTTGTCACTCATCATCTCCTGAGGTATCCAATACTAAATGGTAAAGCTTGAGAACACATCGGTCTTAACAGGATCATTAATATCCTCTCAATGATCTATCAACCGGAAACTGTTTAATGATTCAAAATAACTGTAAACATATCATACATATTCTTAACCCCCTAAGAATAGGTTCAATTATAGCTAATCTTATAAACTCATTCATATCAATAGGGAGGATGAATGAATATTTATTTGCCATTAAATAATCCCTAACATGTAACTATTATATGATTGTTTTGGGGCATATAGCTAACACTCTGTCTTTGATTTCACCCCGTCCTTGTGACTAGATTGGTGAAGATAGCCAGATTCATAAGTTTTCATTCATTGAATCGTGTATCCCTCCTCGAAAATATATGAATATGAGTAAGAGAAGGCCCTGCACTGGTCTTTTCATTCGTATCTTGCCGGAATTTTGAGGCTCAGTTGCTTCTGGTTCTGAGGGTGCGATGCGCTCGACCGACTCAGTTTATACCTATGCATGCTCGCACCGCAGAAATTGACACAGCAATGCAGCCCTTATTGGTCGTCTGCTATCGAATTGAGTCAAAAGTGTTTAGGTGGGAAGGGAAAGCTCAAGAATCTCTTCTAGCCCATGAGGAAAAATAATCTTTTAAAAACGTGGACATGTAATGGGAAAAGACATCGAATATGTGTTGTGTTAGTGGTCTCATGGTCATCTATTGTTCCAAAGATCACAAGTTCTCGCTATGCCATGATTGCACCTATGACGAATTTATGCTCATGGGCATTGCTACCTTGTGTGGAGAGGAACTATTGACACGTCATTGGGGCTATATTGACAAGGTTGTTTCTAAGATCTCAAGTGATGTTGAGTAGTCGTAACTCAAACCTAATATTCTACAACTAATGCAAGACTCTTGTTATACGTTGGTCAATTAGCTAATCAACCCTCTCGTCTTTATGATCACATTTCCGAACTTCCAAATTAACACAAACGCTTTCACCAACTTACAGTTTTGGAAATGGAGAAACATCTCGCAGGGGGGCTCTTGGGAAAAATCCATATAAAAAATTATCACAAAGGACAAGCACATTTAAAGAAATCTATAGCGTATCTTTCTCACTTGTATGCAACAAATCCCAGAGATAAAAAAATATAAAAGACTATAGAAAATAAAAGCCAATATTTGTCATGAATTCTCTTTATCACTTGTAGTTTTAGAGGTGAGTGTCAACTAAATTTAAAATCTAAACATTAAGATCAAGCATCGAAAATTATATAATGAAGTAGAAAACATATGTTAAAAAAATTACGGTCATTGATGTTTTTCAGGGAACAAATTAAATGCACATTCGACAATATAATCAACCGAATACAAAAGTTCTTACTCAAATAACTTGGTAAATACAAAATATACACAACCCATGGAGAGTATACGAGAGGAACTTATGTTGTGGACAAGCGATGTCGAAGAAATTCGAACTATGGAAAAATCCATACATTAACTCAAGGATATTTTGCTCAATTTATAGTTCAATTCCAGATGTTGATTCTGAAGTAGTTCGATTTTCTGACGCGCCCCGTTATGTCCAGGGAAACATCGTGAAGTTGAAGTTGAGGCGTTGGACGGATGGTTTCTATAATTAGGTGATCTTTCCTATCTTATTGCCTATTGATGCTTCTGTGGCAACATGTATGAGTAATTCTG
Organism: Eucalyptus viminalis; assembly: GCA_014182385.1. Classification (NCBI taxonomy): domain Eukaryota; kingdom Viridiplantae; phylum Streptophyta; class Magnoliopsida; order Myrtales; family Myrtaceae; genus Eucalyptus; species Eucalyptus viminalis. The sequence goes on from CM024536.1 coordinate 16,643,125, forward strand.
TGGTTGCTGTTGCCAGTATCGTTAATTTGTCTCAAAATAATGCGATGAATTTCACATCCCATACTGACTTTCTTCTAAGATATATGACAACAAAGTTTCTTTGTTTTTTTCCATAAAAAAAAAGAGTGCGACATACGAAATTATATTTTCCGTCTTTTGACAATTACACACAACAAAATCCTGATATTCTTCTTGAAGTAGTAACACACCTACGAAAATCTAGATAGAACTAATCTACATCGATTCACTAGACATGAGTGGCTGCAAGTCCGATAGCGAGATTACGTCTGCGGACCCAACAGAATCCCAACGCGTACTCGTCTCCCTCTTCTCATGAGTATTTCCATGCCTAATGGCGGGATTCTCCAGCTTTCTAATTCGCTCCAGTTCACTTGCCACTTCTCTCATTGTAGGTCGCATCTTCCCATGTAAGTTCAGGCACCCTCTTGCGATGTTGGCAAAGGCGACGATCCCTTCCTCCTTCCCTTGCTTCAGAACTTGAGGGTCGACTATGTCGAACAGGCAGTTCTCATCCATCGACAGGAGAAAATAGCTTGCGAGGTTTCTCTCCTCCTCGTCTCCGAGAAACGAGACTGGCTTTCGCCCTGTCAAGAGTTCGACGAGGACCACACCAAAGCTGTACACATCGCTCTTTTCTGTGAACTGACACGATTGAAAATACTCAGGATCTAAGTACCCAAATGTCCCTTGGACTACTGTAGTCACATGAGTTTGATAGAGCGAAAGGGATTTGGAAGTGCCAAAATCAGCCACTTTTGCACGGCACCTATCATCCAAGAGAATATTAGTAGACTTGATGTCCCGATGATAGATCGGGATTGATGCCGATGAATGTAGATAGGACAAGGCTCCTGCCACGTCGGTGGCAATTTGAAGGCGTGCCCCCCATGATACAAGAGAGTCATGTAAGTATTGGAAGAGAGTCCCATTCGGTATGAATTCGTACACTAAAAGCGGCGACTCTGTTTCCAAGCAACACCCAAGTAGCTTAACCACATTCCTATGGTTGATCTGCGAGAGAATGGCAATCTCATTGATGAACTGTTCGACTTTTCCCTTATCGATCGCCTTTGATTTCTTAATAGCAACAATTCCTCCATCCGCAAGCATACCCTTGTAGACGGTTCCTTGTCCACCTTGGCCAAGTATTCTGTTCTTGTTAAAATTGTCGGTGGCCTTCTCCAAATCCTTGGAATTGAACAATTTATTCTTGTCAACATTGGTCTCGGATGAACACAGTTGTTGCTGCAGCAAGAGGCCCCCATTCTCTTTGAAGTACCTCTCTTTGAGCTTGATTTCTTTTCCTTTTCTTCAAGAAATTGTACAACAGCCATAAAAAAAGAAGCAAGAGCAGTACCCCTAGGCCAGATCCCATACCTGGTTTATTGAAGTAGTACAAGGATTACCTTTGTGTTGTAAAATAACACCGAAGCTAACAAATTATGCACTTCCAGTCCAATGCATGAAGAAGAAATCACTAGAGAAATCAACAAGTAAGATCAAGACATCAATTATTTGTGTGGTTCATAAAGACATCAAATATTTGCGTGGTTCCATTCAAGTGTAGGCACCTGCTACACAAGGAAAGCACATTGCTAAAAAATCTATTATAAATCTAGATGAAATAGAATTTATAATCGTTCAAGTGTTTTTCAATCCTAATTACTCCTAAAGCAAGGCTCAAAAGTATTAACTCACAATCTCTCACAAACTCACTCATAAGACTCATAGGAAAAGAACCCTAACACCCCATTGTTTGCTCTAGTGCATAATAACCAAGTAGAATTCCATATATATACATCCAAAATAGGAAATCCCTTTTAATAAACCTACTAAAATTGGGAATACTAATCAAGCCTAGAAACCTACTTAGATCGAATTTTTTTTATGGGCTCAAACTTGAGACATATTCTCAATTATCTCCACATTAGCTTCATTTTTGTAGCCAGGTCATAGTGCTTATCATTTATGTAGCTTTTTCAATGCTCCATGGGCACTTCAACCATCAAAGATGTCCATCAAACCTAAACTAATCTTGGACTTGTCTAGAGGAATAATATTGATCCATATGTCTCCAATAATCTCCATTACAACAAGCTTTTTCACGATTACATCATCTCCTGAAATGCTATATCTAATGCGAAAATTTCTATCACTGACAAACTTGATTCTCCATTTAAAATCTATGACATTCATGAACTCCGCATCAACCCGATGTCATATGGGCATTAACCAGCTCATTAGATAGCACCACATCTTCAACTCCTTTGGTTGTCATCGTGTTTTCAGCTTAAATTGCCAACAAAGTCATCATGTCTCTCAACGATGCCACAAAGAATATTAAGTTAATGTGATTGGTGAAAAGTTTTCCTCGTGAAAATTTGGCATATAACAGAACGGCCATCTAATCAGTCGGGCAGCAGCCAAAAAACAGAGTTCTTATTGATCGATCGAGATTATGTATTAAGGGCAAAAAGGAAAACACCTGGTGTAAGGCTTGAGGTATTGTATTTGTTGTTGAGTCAATCAAGTTAAAGACTATAAACTATTTAGGCTACAATTGTAGGAAAAAAAATATGTGCCCAAATCGAACAGCAAACTTGAATTCCGAAGAGCTATGTACAAACAACAAACATCCGATCACTGAAAATGCATCAGGCTATATAACTTTTTCTAAATTGTGGGATTTATCATTTATAGACTCGATGTTGCCTTTATTTAAATGATAGGACGTGATATTCACGAATTGGGTGCACAAAAGATGGATAGTCCTTATTCATAAACATGACAGAATGAAGAAATTTACTTACCTATGAGGAGAAACTTGATCGTCTTGCTTCTTTCGACGCAATCATGGGAACCTCGCCGATTCACACAATTTCTTCCAGGGCACGGATTGGTTGGACCTTTGCATTCATCCACATCTGAACAAAAGATGACAATCAAAATTAGTAGAGCCTCATCTCTTTATTGGGTGTTTAGTATTGCATGTAAAGCTACTTCAGCCTCCAAAGATCTACTTCTCTTTATTAGTACAGTGTTTCAATGTTGCGTTTCCAATGATTGGTGTGAGAATATGTAACTGGTCTTACCTTCGCATCCGTATTTAATATAGGGGTTACCGGTGAATCCCCCACGGCAATAACACTGCAGAAATGGCATCGCCTTGGGATACGCTGAATTGAAGCTGGAATTGCTGCAGTCATAGGAATCGCCATGTTTGTAAATCTCTAAGGCAGCTCGGGAGGATTTAGCTATCCCCCATTCTAGCACCGCTGGAAATGCCCGCTCGCCTTCAACTTATTGAAGTCTATAGTTGAAGGTGTGAATTTCGACCTATCTCCCAAGAAGGCATACTCGCATTGATTCTTTGGTGAATCCTTGTCGGGATTGAAAGTGATGGTGAAAGCCTGAAGATCCGGGGTAATCGTGGTGTGGCAGCATCCATCGCTGCCCGAACAAGTCATCTTCCTAACAACCTTGTCATCTTTGTAGCTAGACTTGCATCCTATGATTGCAGACTTTTGGTCATCCAATAGAACACATATGTTGCGACCGACGGCGGCCAAGAAGTTCCTTGACTCGGAGAAGATGAAATGGCTCCCGTTCAAGCTAACAGGCGTAGAGCTTCCATTTCCCCTGCATGTCCCATTCTGCCAGTAGATTATTGGAAGACTGACGCTGATCATGCCGTTCTTTCTGCCATAGGAATCGGGTAGCGAAATGTTGAACACCCTCAAGTTGGGCTTCTTCAGCATTGGGACGGCACTGTAGGTGCTTTCGTCGCAGAAGATCTCGTACCACTCATCGAGGAAACACCCGGCACCAATCCCGAAGGGAAAGGGAATGGTGACGCCACCACATGTTGGGAGGCAATTACCCTTCACCAGGGGAGCTGCTAGCGAGGCTTCTTCATGAAGCAGAAGCGACCCTAGAAGCAGAAGAATCTGAAACATTCTTGTTCCTGCTTCTTTTCTCGGGAAATCGTGGACCTGTTCGAGGAATGAACGGTGGGCGCAGCTACTTATGTGCCACTTTCTCCCGTTGTCGTGGACGCTATCATATTCGAGGATACTTTCTTGAGCAGAACTGTCAAAGCTTCAAATCCATCCTGGAGTAGAAAATTCTCCGCTCCTATTTTGGCGGCCAACTGAGAAGGATGTCTCCGTTGGCTCTGCCCCGATGGCAATCGCGACTATTTCTTTTTCAGTCTCAGCTGAATATGAAAAAAGAAGAAATTAACTAAATAAACACGAAGATATTAAAAGTGATGAGATTTGGAGATATTTTCTTTTGTTCCCCGTTGAAATGTCTCCTTTCATAGAGGCTCTAAGTCATTTTAAGATTGGACGTCTTTGAAGGCTCCTCCTTTGTCCTGGATCCACATGAGGACGAGGGTTGAAAGGTCCTGTGAAATGGGATATTTCGGAAATATATGTGCATGTCCTCGTTGCGTGTCCCACGGTATTATTCTTTCGCCAACGATGACAACAACGAAACCGAAGCAATACACTGGTTCATACCTAATAAGTAACTGTATATACTGTAGCAACACATTGGTGAATGTAATAGAAAATGTCACATCAGCATTGTTTTCCTTATTAAATTTTCAAATTTTTTTTTTTTTTTTTGGATGTGGTCCTTGTCCTGGTTGAGTGATCTGTAGTAGAAAACACCCCGTGCCACTCCCACATAACTATATATATTAAAACAACGTATCGGTAAAAATAGGAAAAAAAAAAAGGTCAAGTCGGCATTTTTTTCTCTTATTAAATTTTCAGGTTTTTTTTTATGCGACGCACATCGACGTCACGTGTTTTTAGAACACAATTTAAAAAAAAAATGAAGCCACATTAGTATGCTATGTTGGCTAAATTGAACAGAATTAATGAAGAAACTTCATCATATCAACTTAATAAATTTTAGAACTTGATTCAATTACTTAAAAGTTTTAAAATTCGATTATACTTTTGTGATGAGTTTCATGGCTTGTGGTGCACTCATCCGAAACAAATAAGCACACTAACCTTGTAGACAGCCTTTTTTTTTTTTTAATGGAAAATTGAAATATCCAATGGCTTGAACTTCTTAGGTCTAATCGAGCTCATCTAAAAACCTTCCTCCATGTCATTCCTCCATGGAGATAGGATCTTTTAATTCCATGCACTTTTTTTTTGAGTCACGACTATTATAAGGAAAGAAAAAACCTCAAAATCAACGGAAGGTCTCAAACTATCAAATGGGTATTGGCAATATTTAGAATTTGAAAAATTGAACCTCTGAATGAAGATCCATATGCATCCATGCCATGACACAAGCATCCATACATTGCCACATATGATGGACGATATTTCATTCTAAATATGGCTGAGATTGGATTTTATTGGTTTTTGGCCACTAGTGAGTGGGAGGGGAGCTTTTTGGCCGTAACAATTAATTGTGCCACACGCTCATAAATTATATCCCAAAGAAATTGCTAGTGTTTTGGAACTGTGACAAAGTCTTGTGGTAAGAATTTGTGTCTTCTCTGTGAGATTATTTTGCAAAAAATTGAATGGGCTAAACACTATAAGTTATTGGCATAACTAGGTCTAAGAAGCACTAAAGAGGGTTGTGACTTGAGTGTGATTATAATTTTTATTGTATCTCCTTTATCTATCATGAAACATTGTGCTGCTCTCCCGATGGAGCCAAACATTGACTAGACCACGTAAATATGATGTTCAATTAATTTCCTTAATCTATTTATTAAGCTTTGGATCGCTTGTTTTCACAAAAAAAATATGGTATAAAAGATAGTTAAGCTGAGTTGAAGTAGATTGATGGCTACAAAAGAAGGAAATATAAAAATCAACAAATTTGATTGGAAGGACTTCGATTTTCAAAAATGCCTATTACGGATAATAGGTACCGGAGGAATCTATGCTTATCTTTGTCTAGGGAGAACCAGAGTGGATTAACCAAGCAAATTAGGATTTAATGGACACACATGTGTTGGTTATTACTCGATTGTCACGTTGAACATTGCGGAAGAGAAGACCCTACAAATTTAATGAATGTCTGTCAAACATATATGAGAAGCCTCTGCAATCAACAATGTCTACTCAATATGACTCTGTTTCACTTAAAAGATGGGCAAAGATGCATCGTGGCTGAGCATTTTAGTGAATTCAATTGGAGATTGACTTCACTAATAATGAATGTGCTTGGATTCTATTATTCTAGTTGCTTGATAGTTGGAATACTATAATTCCTCTATGTATATAATAAAGTTATAAATGCTCATTGAATGGCGCAATTTTCGTGCAATTACGCTTATTTTATTTTGCATTGTGTGTGTGCGTTGTTTTCCTTTTACTTTCAATTTCTACTAGTTCTGCAAATTGGGCTTGACAGTTGAAACACCGAGTTCGATATGATTTTCACGTTTCGTATGCGTATAGACCTAATACTACGGAGAAAAAGGGGATATCGACAGAGACCCTTAATAGTGTTATTTACGTGAAAGAAGGGACTGGAATTTCATGTACTGTACACATTATTTCATTACACACTCTGTTACTTCCTGGTATCTGATTGGGATGCTTCCTTGATGATAGAAAGATCAAAGCTCCAAAGGCAGACGACGCCAATTTAAGCAGCCGAGCGCGACTTTTCCCACTGTCGTGGCCAGAACTTGGTCCTCATCTTTTCTCACGGGAAAAGACTGGGAGCATTATCAAGATGAATTAAAGTGATTTATCGCGGGTGGACTTGGACTTTTGATGGCCCCACTCTCGTGTTCCTACTGCTTTTCTTCTCCTTTTAGAAAAAGAAAACCATTTTCCACAACAAGAACGTCTTTTTAAATGGTGAAATCATTCAATAAATTTAGACTACGACGACCAAGACGTCTTTTTCTTCTCTCGACGAATGAAATGGCTGGGCATCTTTTCGATCTACAAAGGTGAAACCAAAAATCACTTTATTAAAGCAAAAGTGGTTTCCTCTTGACTTGTTTAATAGTAGTGGGTGTGCGTGTACCACGACCTCTCCCCCATTATTGAAGCGGAATTCATTTTTATTGTTCTTAGTCCAACGCTGTTCGTGCTCAAGCAATCAATAAAAGCACTTCGGAATGCTATTTTGATCCCCCAAAAAAGGAAAAAAGACGTATGTGAATCATGAGAGAGTCTTTTGCTACTGTAGGGTAGAAAGAGAAGTCTTTTGCTTCCACAATGAAAGAGATTCCGCCCATCATGCACTAGAATTGAAGAAAGCTAAATGCGATTCTTGCTTTAAACTGGTCTTATTAATTCGCTACTGCTCTTGATCAGGCTACAAAAAGTATGCTGAACTATTGGCACAGTTTTTTTTTTTTTTTTTTTTTAATTTTCAGTAAAAATAAATATAACAAACTATTTATGGTACCGACGAGAGGAGACAGACAATAGAGTCGATTGTTTTGGGGAAAAAAAAACAGTTAGGTCCAAAGAAATTGCTAGACCAATATCCAAAATATGTTCAGTCAGAAAAAGTTCATGCATTTTTAACATGCGTAGTCTTCCCCAAAGGAAGGACAGTACCAATGGGTCGTGTGAATATCTAATTGGCTTTAGTATCTGGAATTTTCCGGTTCAACTTCATACATAAGAAGAGAATTTGAAACGCTGAGCGAGTTCGATATGATTTTCACGTTCTGCCTAAACCTATGGAGAAAAGGAACAGGGTTCGAGTCCCATAATCCTATTCATTAAATGAAAGAAGGGAAGAATTTTCCGTGTGATGTACTTGCAGATGTATTTTTGGATCATGCATCTGTTCATAACTTGAGATATGCTCGAGCTTGATTACTTTAATAAAGTAGACTCCATCATGTTTCTGAAACTGAAATCAAATCGCAGCTCTTTCGGCACCGAAAACTAACCGGCGAATTGAACTGGCCAAAGGTTGACACAAACAGGACGCTTGCTTCATAAGAGTACGAGTGCAACTCTATTGTATTCCTCACGATGAGCTCAAACACTGTCAAGATAAATGAGGTCAACAAATTTCCAATTTGTTGACTAGTCAGAAATAGCATGTTCCCCCAACTTGCTGTCTAGGCCACGAGGTTTCTTCTCTCGTCCTCTCCTCAGCAAAGAGATTGGATTGTGTCCCACAGAGTTCAACAAGGACCCCTGCAAAATTGTACACATTATTAGGATTCGGCACACAACCACAAGGAAAAAAAAATGAGAGTAAAGTAAGAAAGAAAATTCGAGACACAAGATTTATGCGAGTTTACTCTAAACTAGGGCGATGTCCATAGAATTCAGTTATAATTAGCATATTACACCTTTCTGTTACATTTCTCAATTACAATAGAAAGAGCATGATTCCCATGCTATCTTGTCAATAGAGAGTACAAACTAGCCTAACACATATATCTTTTTGTCAGTGAATTGATGCGTTTGGAAATAATCACAGGTCTGTTCATGTGTAGCTAGAGATTCTTGTGGGGCAAGGATGCTAGAAAGGACCACCTTGACTGTGGTTCCCCATGTGAATGGCCGCAAATCTGAAAATGTTGCTACATGTCAGTCCACATGATAAGATTTCATTGATCATAGAAATGCAAGGCTTAAGCATGTCAAGTCCCATCAATGCGGAACCATTTTGTGGGATCCAATGGGTGACTTGTTGATAGCGGCCCTTGTGGTCTTCAATAACGTTATCGCCTGTGAACATTTATCAGGACGGGCCATTTACTTAAAGTCTCCGATGACGATAGAATAGAGAGACCATCGATCCCTTTCTAGCTGTTATGCAAAAGATGACTTTCCTTGGCCCACAAGCTTCAAGTTGGCAGGCCATCATTAAACTTGGCTACGTCATTGGTCTTGTGTCAACCTATCTTCCACGGCATCAAAAGTTATCACTGCGTCATCATCAAGGCGCTGACGAACTTGTGCTCGTGGGCACTGCTACCTCCCGTGGACAACATTATGGACTCTTGACGCGTCTAATGGGCTATATCTAGGGTCTCAGATGGTGTTGAGTAGCTGTAACTCACATGTAATTTCTTGTAGTGGATGCTTGGCTTCTCGACCCTTTCATTTTTTATTTTTTTTTATCATCGTTCCGTCACTTCCGAGTTAACAGAAGCAGTTTCCCCATTTGCTATGATAAGAGCTTATGAATTGGAAATGAAGATGCATCTGGCAGATGGCCTATTGTGAAAAATCCTCACAAAAAAGACCACAACAGTTGGACGAGTACACGGAATGGAGTAGCGTGCCATTTGGGCTTAGTAGAACGCGCAGCACATCAGCGCCATTTCCGGGATTTTTATCTAGCAACACAATACAATTTTCGATCATAAGATTATGATCGACAATTCGTATTTCAATTTAAGATTTCTATTCCTGATTATGCCTTTTGGGCGGGAACGCTTTGCCAATTCCTTTTCTCCGGCGTTTCTAGTCCAGGCGAATGGATGTGGGCTTGAGCGGGCCTTGGCTGCAAGAGAGGCCCAATTAGGTGGATAGTGAACTATTTTGGGGAGAAGATTTGGGTTTCAGAGAAGCATACTACGAGCAGTGCGACCATTTATGAAACTTTCCATTATAAAAAATGTTCCAAACTTATGGAAAATAAAGGATTCACACAGAAAACAATTGCCAATATATATAGATATATATTGAAAAAGAGAAGACAATGTTGGCCATAATCCCACTTTCTCACTTGTAGTTTTGGAGGTGATTATTAAATAAACATAGAATCTGTAATCAATTGAATAGAAAAGTGGATAAAATATTGAAAAAGTCACAATTATTGATATTTTTCAAAGAACATATTTAATGCACATGTGAAAATACAATCATCTGTATAGAAAAGTTCTTACTCAAAGAAATCGGTATGTGTGAAGTTCGAGATGAAAACATAAGAAGTATACAACTCAAGGAGCATATCTAAGGAGATTTCATCTTGTTGAAAAGCAGTGGTCAAGAAAGTTCGAACTACGAAAAAATCCATAGTTAAATTTCATGATTCTGTGCTCAATTTATAATTCAATGTTGAAGACATAAAACTAATTCAATTTTGTGCTCAATTTATATACGATTGATTTTCATTGTTTTTGTTTAGTAACTTTTGCAAGGAGAGGGATAGATAATAGTGTAACTACTGGGGTTCTTTGATGTTGATATAGGTAGTTTTTTTTTTTTGTCAGTCCTACTCTATTCCTACTCTAACCTTCACTCTCGGACTTTTGCTCTACTTCCTTGTAAGGCGTGGGAGTCAAAATCCACTTTTGAAACTACATTGTCCCCACCCTAACCTCGAGAAGGTGGGGATTCGAATCCCCCACCTTCCCATTCCATGTTGGAATGGTAGCCACTAGGGCAAACCCTAGTGGTTGATACAGGTAGTTCGGGTGGTGAGTTTTGATACATTAGGTAGTTAGGGTTGAATGATATCTCGATCTAAGCAGCAGGAGCATCAGTAGCCGGCAACAATCCCTCCATGCTATCGATAATTTAGTGTGATTCTCAAGGAAGAGGGAAGAGTCAGGTAAGGCATATGCAAGATCGCTTTCTTTTCCGGAAGGGAAACGTCTTTCTTGTTTTTTTCCCCAAGCAAGTAACAATCTAACTGAACCACGAAGGTTGGTGCGCCGTGTGACTAGTGTAAGTTCTACAACAATCAAATTGACAGCAAGTATTCAAGGATCTCAAGGCGAACTAAAATCACAGCATCTTGCTCAGGCTAGATGATTGCAAAATTGGCACATAAATGCTAGGATAATGCCTAGCCAATTCAATGATTGGTATGATTTCACAGTTTATTGATCCCCAACATTGAGAAAAAGTTCGTTACCAATAAGCAATAAATAACTAACCAAAATCCTCCTATTAGTAAACTAACAAGTTTTCCTCCCTTCTCTCTTTTCTCTTTCTTTTGCTTCGAAGACCGATTTCCATGACAAACGCAACAACATGACTCATAAGAATGAGAGGGAGGACTGATCTTCACCACGTTGCACTAGGAAAAAGTGGCTGCACTTCCAAAAATGTAGTGACATTCGCATCGATGTTTGACTTGCTAGATTTAAAAGCAGTAGCGTAAGATTCAGTTGCCTCGCGATCCTCTTGATCTTGCTGAGTACTCGAAGGATATTGGAGCTTCCTTATCCCCTCCAACTCCATTGCCACTTCTTTCATTGTAGGTGGGTTCCTTCCATTCAAGTTCAAGTTTCTTTTCACAAGGTTAGCATCTTATTTAATCTCTTCCTTCTTACCTTCTTTCCAAACTTGAGCATCAATAATGTTGAACAAGCAATTCTCCTTCATCGAAGTTATGAAATAGGTTGTGAGGCTTCTTACTTCTTGTTCCCTCAATGACGAGATTGGCTTTTGTCCAGTTAAGAGTTCAACAAGGACAACTCCAAAGCTGTAGACATTGCTTTTGTCTATAAATTGACTTGATTGGAAATACTTTGAGTCTAGGTAGTCAAAAGTCCCCTACACCAATGTGGTCACGTGGGTTTGATCAAGGGAAACGGACTTAAAAGTGCCGAAATCCGCCACTTTTGCTTGACATTTCTTATCCAAGAGGTGGACTTGATGCCTTGATGATATCTCATAATAGAGGCTACTAAATGTAAATAGAATAAGGCTCCTGTAATTTTAGTAATTCGTAGGCACGTGTCCCACAATACGAGAAACTTGGCATTTGGGTCATCATATATTGGTATAGAGTTCTATTTGGTGTGAACTCATATTCTAAAAGTGGGACTTCCGTCTCCAAGTAACAACCACAATAACTTGACCGCATTTCTATAGTTAATTTGTGAGAGAATTAGGACTTCATTTATGGACTGTTCGACTTTTCCATCGTCTAAACTTATGGACTGTTCGACTTTTCTATCATCTAAAACTTTTGATTTTTTAATAGCAACTATTTTTCCATTGGTTGACATCCGTTTGTAAACAATACTTTGTCCCCCTTGATCGAGAATCCTATTGTAGTTGAAATTGTCAGTGGCCTTCTCTAAATCCTTGGAGTTGAACAATTTGCTTTTCTCGATGTTGCCTTTTGGGAAAGATAGCTCATTTTTCAACAAAAAGCCACCATTGCGTTCGAAATACTTATTTTCTCTTCTTGATGTATATGTACAACCTCCATAAGAAAAGACACAAAAGTAGTGCCCCAAGGCTTGCCCCAGCCCCTGCATTGTAAAAGTTTAAGGTGCATAAGTGAGAAAATTGTACTTACTTGTCAAAAAACCTATGAAAGGCACTTATCATCAAAGTGAATCTAATTAAAAGGAAAACATATAGGAGTGATTAACCTAAATCTCCTTTCATGCGGATTTTCTTAACAACCATGACAAAATAATTCGTCTTCTGTTTAAGTTCCATCCCTCAAAATTTTTATTAATATATCTGCACTGTACAATTGATCTCCCTAGCAAGGAATTTAGGAAACCACTGATGAAAGTGAAATAGTTCATAGCAGCATTCATCTTTACTTTCATTGTAATAATTGCAATTAAAATATACCAGAATAAATAGGAATCTTGGATATCTTTAGATAAATATGAAGCGGTGGCATTAGAGAAGCTCAAGCATTTTCTTATCTATTTAATTATTAGTGTTAAAGAAAGTTTTGAGGTTGTTTTAATAGATACTATTAATTGGAACTTACCTATAATATAATCATCACAAGTCGAATGCGCAATCATGTTAAAATGAAGAGTAAGGTAATACTTATTTTGGACCTTCTGTGAATGTAATTTATGCTACATTGCACTTTTTCCACCAACGCTAACAGCATGAATCTGTGGGTTAAAAGATCTACTTACCGATAAGAATGAATTTATCTGTCTTTCTACCATCGATGCAGTCATAGGAGGCCGTTTTGTTCACACAAGTCCCAGGGCACCTATTTGGACTTTCGCATTCATCAATATCTGATGACAAATATAGAATAAAGTACATTAGTAGTGAAACGTACTTCCTTGTGTCACGGGCCGATCGATTGGGATCGTGACCGCGCGGCGACTTGGGCAACTTTGGATCACCCAAGCCAAGCCTTGCTCGATCGAACACTTACCCGCTCGCTTACCCGGATCGTTGAGAGAGAAAGTTTAGAGAGAGGAGCTCTGAAGGAAAGGAACTTTGTATTACTGAAATGATGGATGATTACAAAATGAGGGAGGCCACCCCTTTTATAGCTGAGGGCCTCGGATAACATCCGTTGATCTAGAATTCTATCGGCGGACGAGATCGCACCGCCTCAACTACGGACATAAATAAAAGGTGCAGAAAACTAGAAGGTGACTCAATGACGGTTGTGCCCGCCCTTGCAGTGTTCGGGGAGAAGGCTCGGTGGGAATCCGAGTGACAGCAGGAGGTCCACGGGCGAGTTGCGGTCGACTCTGGGGAACCTCTCGGGTCGTCCATCTTTTGGCCCGTGACATTCTCCCCCACTCAATCGAGCGACGTCCTCGTCGCTCTCAGCTTGGCGAGCAGCCTTGCGGGCTTTGGCACGGTCTCTCTTGTGCTTGTTTCTCTTCGCTCGGACGCTCACGAACGAAGGACCGCATCCTTCAATGATGAAGTCGGACTTGGTGCGCGGCTCGGTCTTTGGCTTGGACGGAGCACGCGGTGCGCATTCAACCTCGGGGAAGAGCGCTTGGATTGGCATGTCATGAGTCGGAGTAGGATCCAACTTGACCTTCGGCTTGACCTCGGACAGCTTGTTGATGCGCATGACGGCCTTCAAGCTCTTGTCGAGGCGTCGAATTGACGCGATGGTCTTGGTGTCGACCACCCCTTTGATCATGGGGATCATCGACAGGCACTTTTGGTCGAGGATCATCATGCACTTGGTCCTCATGTCGATCATGGCTCCCACACTCTCGAAGAATTGCATGCCAAGAATGAGATCATAATCGTCAAGAGGGATTACCTCGAACGCCATTCGGCCCTTCCATCCGCCAATCTTGACGTCCACGTCGGGTGTTGCTCCAACGCCATGGAAGTCGCCCGAATTGATGGGCTTGTACGACTTCCCGGATGGCTCGACGTGAAGTCCCAAGGCCTTTGCAACCTCGGTCGACATGAACATGTTGGATGCGCCGGTGTCGACCAAAGCGTAAAGCGTTCGGCCGCCCACTTCGACCTCCACAAAGAACATGTCGGTGTTTGGAGCGATTTATTCTTTGGTTGGCGACCGGGCTTAGACCGAGTTGATCTTCCTCACAGCTCCAATCCGGATTTGCCGCTTGTCTTCTTTGGGCTCCTCCTTCTCTTCCTCAAGGGCAAGGAGGGTGTTGATTCGACCCTTCTTTGGGCACTTTTGGGTCCAGTGCGGACCTTGGCAAATGAAGCAAGGAGAAGGCGGGGGTTGATCGTACCTACTCGCGTAGTCCGTCGGTGGTCGACCCTTTTGGAAGGATGGCTTGGAAGTTCCTTCTCCCCATGCTTTGGCTCGGCCACCTTGATCATGCGCAGCCCGGGGAGTGCTTCGTGCTTCATCCTCGCAAGGTCGATCCGACCTCCAATCTCTTTGTCGACTCCTTGGTTCGGTCTTGGTGAGGTCGACGAGTGACTCGGCCACGCTCAGCGCATGCGCCAGGCTACTCACGTCCCGCCGCTTCAGCTCGAGAAGTGCCCATGGCTTCAATCCATCCATGAACGCTCCGAGAGCCTCCTTTTCGCTCAGGTTGCGAATCTGGAGTTTGAGCTCGGTGAACTCTTTCACATACTCTCGGACTGTACCTCTTTGCTCGAGGTGATGGAGCTTGCTACGGGCCTCTTGTTGAGCGAACTCGGGGAAAAAGTAGTCCCGGAACTCTCGCATGAAGTTGTCCCATGTGCACACGGGATCGGCGCCGCGTCTAACGTCATCACACCTATTGCGCCACCAAAGCATAGCCGTATCAGACAGGAACATGGAAGGGTTCGTACCTTGATCGACTCGTCGTGTATGTTGACAGCGCCAAAGTATTGCTCCATGCTCCAGATGAAGTTGTCCACCTCTTTGGCAGATCGTTCGCCTTTGAACTCTTTTGGCTTTGGCACCTCAATTTTGGGTACCGCTTGGTTCGGCACAGAACCATTGGTAATGCTCAACTTGCACAGGGCGAGCTCGGTCTTGAGCTCTTGGATCTCGGCCTTCATAGCTTCGACCTCGTCCCTACGCGGAGCTTCTTCCTCGACCACTTGAACGCGCTCCTTCAACACATCGATCGATGCTTCAAGGGCTTCGTCCTTGTCGTGTAAGGGTGCAGTAGCTTCGTTGAGGCATGATGTGAAGTCTTCACGGAGCGAACTCTTGACCTCCATGATCCGATCTCGCACATCGTCAAGACCTTCCATGAGTTCGAGCATAGCACTTCGAACCTTCCCGATCTTCTCATCGAACGCAGCTACGGCATCCATCGAGGCGTCTCTTTTCTTTGCACGGCCGCGGTTCTCGTTGACTTGTGCGGCCTCTCCAACCATGACAACTTCTTGGCTTGACATTCCTTCGAACAGTTGGTGCTCCTTGATCTCTCGAACGGATCTCTCTTTTGCTTTGATACCACTTGTCACGGGCCGATCGATTGGGATCGTGACCGCGCGGCGACTCGGGCAACTTTGGATCACCCAAGCCAAGCCTTGCTCGATCGAACACTTACCCGCTCGCTTACCCGGATCGTTGAGAGAGAAAGTTTAGAGAGATGAGCTCTGAAGGAAAGGAACTTTGTATTACTGAAATGATGGATGATTACAAAATGAGGGAGGCCACCCCTTTTATAGCTAAGGGCCTCGGATAACATCCGTTGATCTAGAATTCTATCGGCGGATGAGATCGCACCGCCTCAACTACTGACATAAATAAAAGGTGCAGAAAACTAAAAGGTGACTCAATGACGGTTGTGCCCGCCCTTGCAGTGTTCGGGGAGAAGGCTCGGTGGGAATCCAAGTGACAGCAGGAGGTCCACGGGCGAGTTGGGGTTGACTCTGGGGAACCTCTCGGGTCGTCCATCTTTTGGCCCGTGACACTTGGGTAAAAGTAGCGAGACTAGTAGGTCGCATTTTCTCACAAATTGTTAATTCCATGGCTAAAATATGATACGATAAGACTGTCATGTCCTTACCAAAAAGAAAAAGAAAAAACCTTACAAAAAAAAAGACTGATGTTCCCCTTCATTTCCAGGGAATTATTATCGATATGATCCATTTTGTTTAAAATTGAATTCACTTTTTATAATCTCGAACAGAATAATAGAAAACGAAGGCTGAAAAGCATGTATGTAATCATTTAACAGTGTGAATGCATTATTTTCAGGAAAAAATGATCTTGACCAGCGTGTGTACTAAGGTCGCAGGGTCTAGGGTGTCGTTGGCTGCGAATCCCGGCGTGTGCTCTGGTTCGGACGTCCCTGATTCTTACCCCTCAGTTGGCATATACTAAGGCTGCGTTTGGTCGTCCGGATTTCTAAACGGGATAGGACTGGATAGGATAGGATAAGAAATCCAGAGATTTCTTCATATCCCATCAATTGTTTGGTGAACTACGAATTTAAAGTCGGATATCCTCATATCTTATCAAATCTACTGTTTGGTGAACTACGGATTTAAAGTCGGATATCCTCATATTTGCAGGTTTAATATTTACAAAATCATCCAAAATAAAATATCCTTTTCAAATTAGCATATTCTCATCGAATTTCATGATTACGCATCGTAATAATCTTTTCCGTTCCTTTGAAATAATCTTTTGGATAACCCCTTCAACATCAAACATTTTAGAATAACCTCATTGAATGAAAATCGTATGAAAGTTATAGCACTCATAAGTAAAAAACACTTTACAAAGACAATTACTTAAAAAGTCGACATGAAGGGAAAGCATATAATCTTAAGTATCATAATAATGTCAATTTGTGATTAAAAAAAAAAAATACACACTAAAACGAGGTAGCAAGAGATAGATACAACTTGTCAATTTTCCCTGTTGCAGCAACTAATTTGCTCAACAGAGTAGCAACACGTTCTCAAGAAATCCTTTCGCCCAAGCAAAAACCCAGAAAAGAGGGAAGAAGAAAAAGCAAAGAAAATTCAAAACCTAAGCAGATTGAGACTGTTGTTGCATATTTCCATGCCAAACCCACACAACATCCTTCAAGGAAGGCTTCAAGTCATGGTCGCAAAACTCCTGGTACTCCAGTGTGTCCCCTGCTTCTTCTGTATAGACAAGCTGTTGTCTATGGTGAAACAATTGCTGTAGGAGATGCAGTAGCCTTGGAAATTTGGGTATCAAATAACTGAACCAAGAACGAACAATTCGCGTTGAAGATATCAAATATTTTGCACAAAAACAGAAAGGCCTTTATAAATCTACAAATTCAAAACTACCAAGAAGACGATCTCCAATCAACCAGCAAAAAAACAAATAGAACTACAATTCTGACCTACGTAAAATTCGTTAACATTAGAGAGAGAGAGAATGATTCTTTACCTTTGAAAATTCGTCGCTTTCGTAAAATTTCGATGAGAATCGAAGAGCTATTGAGGAGAAGGCTTCAACGTCAATACTTTGGAAATAGATAAACGTTTGTGGGAGAAAGAAAAAAAGCGTAGGGTTTTATGTTTCGGATAAAAGAAATCCTATCCGACCTTATCCCACCTCCCCCCTCGGATTTTTTTATCCTGTTTATATCCCGTCTATATCCGGCCTTATCCTATCCTAGACAGCTACCAAACACGGGATAGGATAAAACATATCCTATCCTGGTTTTTATCCGGTCGACCAAACGCAGCCTAAATGTTCGATAAATTGCCTAAATTAGACGCCCATTCATGGTCTTCATTGTGCCCGAAACTTGCTGTGTTTTTGTTTATAATGAGCATAAATGAGTTGTCAACCTCGCTCATTCATAACTTGCTGATTTTGGTCTAAGTTGTGTCTCGGACAAGTTCGAAGCGTCCTCTTAGCTGACGCCCTCCGCAAGTTTGATGAAATGTCTGACGGAAATGTATGCGTTTATTCTTAAGTCCTCCGTCCGTTTTTAGTGTTCGTGATTGGTCAAATGCGTTTCGGTAGATTCCCACTGCCACCCTTTGTTTCGAATGCCCTTGTGTCGTGGTTTCTTTCGGTGTGCAATATGTTTCCACGGGTGACCAGTTCTCGGTTGGCAAAGACAGGGGGCGGTGGTGGTTGTGGCCACATATGACAGCCGTGCAGTGGCTCGACGTGGCTTGTATTGTGCCCAAACTACTCTGATTAACACTTGGGTCCTTTTGGCTGTTTGCATCGGCCATTGTTCTCGGTCCTTGGGAAAGAACGAAACGCGCGGCCAGACGCGTCGTGCGCCGCCAGGAGACGCCGCACGCGCCCACATGCGCGGCCAGAAGCCGCTGCGCGTGGGCACCGCGCGCCTGAAGCGCTGGCTCGGCCAGCGAGTGCGCGCCGGCAGCTGGCGAACCGGCACGCGTCGGTCGGCGAACCAGCGCGTGCTGACGTCACCGTGACGTCACGGTAACCGTCGGGATGACGTCATCGCCGACGACCATTGGCCGGCCGGCGACCCGACCAGTGAACCGACCCGACTCGACCCGCGCCGGCTGACGTCTGTGTGACGTCATCCCGCGCACGCGCGCGGCACGTGCCGGTCGGTCGGTCCGACCCGGCTCGACTGGCCCGACCGGTCCGTCCGGTCCAACCGATCCGACGACCCACGCGCCCGTTGACCGACTGTTGACCATTGACCGACGACCGTTGACCCAAAAAAAAAAAGGAATTTGTTTCTTTTTCAATTATATTTGTGTGGGTTATAGGTAATCCATTTTTTATTTTGCATTTGTTGCATGAATCATGGAAAATTATGTATTTTCCCTTATGTAAATTATGGATTATGAGTAATCCATTTTTAGTTCTGCATTTGTTGCAGGAACTATGATGCGTTATGCACGGGTACCTGCAATCCCGAGAACGGACGAGGGAAATGCAAGACTTAAAAGGCTGATGTCAGATTTAGCTAATTATCGGTGGCATGACGGTGATTTAGTATCACATGTGGTCAGGGTCAATCAGATAATACAAGAAATGATCTGGAATGGTTATCTTATGCCGGATTTTGAGAAGGTGCCGGCTTTGATGAACACTCTTCCACCTGAATGGCAAGCAGTGTTAGATTGGCTATGGGAGGTCAACGTGGTCCCGGGTTATAGGAGGCTAGTGGAAGCTTTTGTAAGAGAGTACTATAGGATTGAGTTGGCCAAAACTTCAACCCTTAGATTGAGCGCCACATGGCGTAGAGTAAAATGCGCCTTGGTGGCGACATGAAAGCTCTCCAAAAGTTTTTCCATGGTTGGCAAATGTGTCTTCAGTTTTCTCAGATGTTTTGACTGATAGATTAGAAGGGACATTCCCTATTTATTTCTTAGATTAGTTTGAGATGTTTTTGGATGTGAATATCTCTTTCTATGTTGATATTTTTCTTTGGATATATTGCTTAGCGTGATGGATAGTTGTATTATGTGAAAGCATTGTTATTTTATTGGATGTTAGATTTTATTTGCTTTCTGTTATTGTTGACTGCTGTGGGTAGTTCATAGAAGTTTTTGTAACTTCATAGAATTTATTTTGCATAAGACAATTATATTAATGATAATTTTAAGTTAGGATTTTGGAGGATGATTGGAAACATAGTGACCTTTTGATTCGAAGCCTTACTTGAAATTATTCATTAATATGATGGGTCTGTGCAAATAGGGATGCATAAATGATATGCATTAATTATTCGTGTATGTATGTCTGATGTGTTCAGATCGATGGTTTCAGCAACTAAGAATGTAATTGCTGATATGAACGGCAACGATTGTGAAATGTTGAATATGAAGATTCAATATGTGCTGGAAAAGCAAGAAGCACTAGAAGCTCTTGACCATATTATGGAAGATCTTGAGGATGCCATGCGCTACCTCGAGCTAGCTGAGGACCGCCTAACGGCATTTGAGCCGAAAATAGATATTTGCTATGCTGGTTCTAGCTCAGAAAGGGCTTTGAGCTCTAAGCGCAAGTGTATTGATTCATTCAATATGTGGGAATGCAAAGGATCAAGTCCTTATTGCAAGAAATCAAGAATTAACCAACACAAGAGAGGAAAACGTCCTCAAGTGAAGAAAATGTCAAGGGTGAGGTGCTACAATTGTGACAAGAGAGGTCACTATGCTCGCGACTGTCGTGAGCCAAAGAAGGTATACACCTCTTGTACATTTGAGAACTTTGCTTATGTGTCAAGTTCTGAATTATTGGCTGAATCCAATCCTTTGTGGACTGTAGATTCAGGAGCGACAGACCATATAGCAAATGATAGAGGATCCTTCGTGGAATTCCGACGAGTACCAACTGGAACTAAGTGGATCTATGTAGGAAATAACTCCAGAAATGAAGTTAAATGGATTGACACCTGCCAATTGAACATGCGTGGTGGACGCAACTTGTTCCTACATGATGATCTATATGCTCCGGAGATTCGTCGAAATTTAAGTGTCTGTTTTGGTGTTGGTTAAGCTTGTTTTTAGTATGAACTTCCATAATAAAGGTGTAGATTTGTATTTAGATACAAACTACTATGGTTGTGGTCACTTTCTGGATGGTTTTATTGTATTAGATGTTGACTGTGGTGATGTCAATATTTGTTATTCCCTTGTTTCACGTCTTCTACTTCATATGATAATGATGTGATTATGTGGCATGCTAGGCTTAGTCATATTGGCCAACAACATATGAATAGACTAGCCAAAGAGGGCTTGTTGGGCAATATTGAAAAAGTTGATTTGCCCATATGTAAGCATTGCCTAGAAGGGAAAACGACAAGGAAATCATTTGGAAAAGATAAAAGAGCTTAATTTCCTCTGCATTTAATCCATTCTGACGTCTGTGGTTCAATGACTGTGAGAAGAAGGTATG
Organism: Eucalyptus viminalis; assembly: GCA_014182385.1. NCBI lineage: Eukaryota > Viridiplantae > Streptophyta > Magnoliopsida > Myrtales > Myrtaceae > Eucalyptus > Eucalyptus viminalis. The sequence goes on from CM024536.1 coordinate 16,664,077, forward strand.
GGGCTGTTTATTTCATCACTTTTGTAGATGATGATACTCGGTCGGATATGTCTATTTGATTTCTCATAAATCTGAAGCATTGAGTTGTTTCAAAAGGTTTATGAACTTGGTAGAAAATCAATTAGACAATAAAATAAAAGCATTGAGATCCGATCGAGGTCGAGAATATTTATCTGATGAGTTCAGAAAATTATGTGATGAAAAATGAATAGAAAGACAATTGTCTATTCTAAATACTCCTCAACAAAATGGTGTTGCGGAGAGAAGAAACAGAACCCTACTGGAAATGGTTAGGTCCATGATGGCACATGCTAACTTACCTATTACTTTTTGGAGTGATGCGTTGTTAACTGCTGCCTATATACTTAACCGGGTGCCTTCCAAATCAGTTACTTCGACTCCATATGAGTTATGGACAGGTAGAAAACCGGACTTAAGTTTTCTTAAGCCATGGGGTTGTGCTGCCTATACTCAAGAGTCCTCTAACAAGTTTAGGAAATTGGGTCCCAAAGAAAAGATGAGTATTTTAATCAGATACTCCGAATACTCGAAAGGGTATGTGTTCATAGGTGAGCAGGAAAGTGGGAGTATAACTGAATTTGAATCACGGGATGTCACATTCTTAGAGGATGAATTTCCTAAGAAGGGCGAAATAGGAGAAGATTACTCCCTATTTGAAACCTTGGATCAAGATAATGATATTAGTGGAGTTCGTCCAAGTGGGAGTAATATGAGAAGTGATGAATTGAATTCAACTCATTCTCAATTACAACCACATGATGAGACAACATCATCATTATCTAATCCAAGTGGGAGCATAATGAGAAATGATGTGCTAAGTGTACAATCTCCCATACGGTGAACAAGTCGCCAAAGTATTCCCCGTCGACGTTTTGACATTGAAGGGAAACTTTTATGGTTGCTCCACAAGATGAGGATGAGCCAAGAAATATTAATGAGGCTCTGAATTGCCCTAGTAAGGAAAAATGGATTCATGCAATAAAAGAGGAAATGGAGTCAAAGAAATCAAACCAAGTCTGGGAACTAGTTGATCTTCCAAAAGGACGCAAAGCTATTGAGAACAAGTGGGTTCTCAAAATAAAGCGAAAAGCTGATGGCTCGATAGAAAAGGCATAAGGCTCGCCTTGTGGCGAAGGGGTATAATCAACAGGAATGAATTGATTATGAAGATATATTTTCCCCTGTAATGAGATTTACCTCGATTCGCATTATTCTGGCAATAGTGGTTAGTATGGATCTTGAGTTACATCAAATGGATGTAAAGACTGCTTTTCTCAATGGAGAATTAGAGGAAAAAATATATATGGAACAACCTGCTGGTTTCATAGTGAAAGGCCAAGAAGAAAAGGTATGTTGACTTTTGAGGTCGATATATGGCCTTAAGCGTCGTCAAGACAATGATATATACGTTTTCATAATGCCATAATGGCATATGACTTTACAATGATAGATGAGGATCGTTGTGTATATATCAAAAGATCCAAGGATCAATTTGTGATCATATCATTATATGTTGATGATATACTAATTGCCGGAAGCAATATGGAGTTTGTTAATACTGTCAAGAGTTGGTTATCTTCCAACTTTGAGATGAAGGATATGGGTGATGCTGCATACATTCTGGGAGTTAAGATTTCAAGAGATCGTTTGAAGAGATCGTTGTCTCTTTCGCAAGAAACATATATAAGTAAGGTTCTTGAACGATTTCGTATGCAAGATTGTAAACCCATAGACACTCCTATTGCAAAAGGTGAAGGATTGAGCCATAGACTGTGTCCAGGGACTCCACAAGAGAAAGAACAAATGAAATATGTTCCTTATGCTAGTACTGTTGGGAGCTTGATGTACGCTATGATGTGTACAAGACCCGGCATATGTTTTGCAGTTGGAATGGTGAGTGGATACCAATCCAATCCAGGTCCAGCACAATGGAAAGCCATTAAAAGAATACTAAGGTATCTAAAGGGAACTGCTAATTATACGCTAAGTTATTATGGAAATGATCTGCGACTCTAAGGCTATTCTGATGCTGATTGGGAAGGAGATTTAAATGAAAGGAAATCTACCTCTGGGTTTGTTTTCTTACCGAATAATGGCGCCATATGTTTGAGCAGTAAGAAACAAACGTGTATAGCCTTGTCCACGATGTAAGTTGTGTTAGTGGCATTATCAGCAGCAGTATAAGAAGGTGTTTGGCTTAAGAGATTTTTTGGGTCATTTAGGTGTTATTGGAAGTGCTGCAGATTCATTGTTGGTTAACTGTGATAGCCAAGCAGCAAAAGTGTACACCAAAGATCTAAAATATCATGGCAAGACCAAACATATAGATACCAAGTATAACTTTGTCAAAGATATGATTGCACGAAAATATGTGAACTTAGAGTACATACTACGCATAGAATGGTAGCAGATCCTATGACAAAGCCAATACCTAGAGATGTGTTTTGTGGCCATATGAAATCTCTAGGATTGCGTAGAGGCTGATGTACTGAATATTGTAATTTCCCTAAGTGTTCACATTTGATGAATTTGTGTTTTCATCATTAATGCCTATGAATCTTTGTTTGATCTTTATGCATCTTAATGCTCAGTGCATTACTTTAAGTTGAGAAAGTATGTAGGAAATATATAAGATTAGCCCACTCACACGGCTAATCGCCTCTATTTACTGTGTGATAAATAGAGATGAGACTATTTTTAAGCTTATTATCTAGGTGATAATCGAGAACTCAAGCTTAAAATACGCATGTCACCTTAACTGAGTGTTAAGATGAGGACATAATACTTACTATGTCCGAAAGTAAAATACCCCACATATTTTACTTTATCTATCTATGATGCCAGATGTGAGTTCTGATGAATTTTGTAAATGAGTATATACGTGAACTCAAGTTAGACATTGGGTATGTCTGAACTATCATCTGTATGGTATTGAAAGGTGTAGACATACGCTCCATGGGAAATGAGTTAATACCGTAATACGTACTTCATACTACGTATGCATGAGATGATCAATAAGAGTGGCAAAAGTTTGATCTCAACTTTTATGCCGTGTGAGACTCTTGAGGAAAAGAGTTCCTCAATTTTTGAGTCCCCTCATGACTCTTACTTATTCTCAAGATTTCTATTTAGTGTTTGCTATCTTAGGATGTTGCCAATGGTCATGAGTATGATTCGATCTAATGGGACATTTCTAGAAAAGCAAGCTGAACTGAAATTGAGAGTTTGAAGGAAAGAGGAAGATCGAATTTGGAGAATCACATTGTAGTTTTGTATTCATCGGTTAACCAATTATGACTGTCTTTGGGATAATCATAATTGTGAATACAATGTATATATCATTGTTTGAAAGAGATCAAGAGAGATATAAATGTGATCGATCGATCTAGGGTACTGCATACTAAATCTACTTAGAGTGTGATGCCCATTATGAGCTGCTATATATTCCTAACAGATGTATAGCAACGAGCTCTCAAAGTATGTTGGTCGTACGGATTATTCACCGGTATGAATGTTGAAGAGAGGTAAAGAGAATCCCATTCGGCCCACCATGTGCGAGTGGGAGATGATGGTTTTATATAATGGGCTTAAGGCCCGTCCGCCCATGTTGGGCCTGAAAGCCCGGCCCACAAAATTAGGGCCCATGGATGAAGGGGTACGTTTCTATTTTTGGGAGAACGTATATAAGGGAGGAAAGAGAGAGAGGACGCACCCTTTGGCGCATAACGTACGTACGTTCCTCTCCTTCTCTCCCTCCAAAAAGAAAACAGTAAGCTTAAGGCGACGCCGTCTTCCCTTCAAGGCCAATCGACGTCATCGGATCGAACATGACCGTTTTTCTCTTCCTCTTATCGATGTTGGTGTTTAATCTCAATGCTAACAAGCGTACACTCGATTCCGGTGTCTTTTACGATGGCGAGCGATACATGTTTTTCCCGGCTTCATCTTCCGCATTCGTTTTAGGGGTTCGATTTAGTGTCGAATCCGGTTTTTGGGAATCCGATAATCCCAACATTGTGGAAGCAAAAGACTTCTCTCATGATTCACATGTATCTTTTTTCCTCTTTTGAGGGCCATAATAGCATTCCGAAGTGCTTTTATTGATTGCTTGAGCATGAAAAGCGTTGGACTAGGAACAATAAAATGAATTCCGCTTCAATAATTGGGGAGAGACCGTGGTACACGCACACCCACTACTATTAAACAAGTCAAGAGGAAACCACTTTTGCTTTAGTAAAGTGATTTTTGGTTTCACCTTTGTAGATCGAAAAGATGCCCAGCCATTTCATTCGTCGAGAGAGAAAAAAAGAAGTCTTGGTCGTTGCAGTCCAAATTTATTGAGTAATTTCGCCATTTAAAAAGACGTTCTTGTTGTGGAAAATAGTTTTCTTTTTTTAAAAGGAGAAGAAAAGTAGTAGGAATACGAGAGTGGGGCCATCAAAAGTCCAAGTCCACCCGCGATAAATCATTTTAATTCATCTTGATAATGCTCCCAGTATTTTCCCGTGAGAAAAGATGAGGACAAAGTTCTGACCACGACAATGGGAAAAGTCGCGCTCGTGCTGCTTGAATTGGCGTCGCCTAACTTTGGAGCTTTGATCTTTCTATCATCAAGGAAGGATCCCAAGCAGATACTAGGAAGTAACAGCTGTGTAATGAAATAATGCGTACAGTACTTGAAATTTCAATCCCTTCTTTCCCGTAAATAACACTATCAAGGGTCTTTGCCAATATCCCCTTTTTCTCCGTAGTGTTAGGTCTATACACACACGAAACGTGAAAATCATGTCGAACTCGGTGTTTCAACTGTCAAGCCCAATTTGCAGAATTAGTAGAAATTGAAAGTAAAAAGAAAAAAACGCACAGACAAAATGCGAAATAAAAAGTAGGCGTAATTGTACGAAAATTATGCCTTTCAACAAGCATGTATAACTTTATCATATACATAGAGGAATTATAGTACTCCAACTATCAAGCAATTGAAAAAATAGAATCAAAGCACATATATCATTAGTAAAATCAATCTCAATTTAATTCACAAATATGCTCAGCCATCATGCACCTTCACCCATCTTTTAAGTGAAATGGAGTCACATTTTGGATAGCCCTCATGATAGAGGAGTTAAATTAATCACGAATTAATCCCAACCTTTCTAACCCTTTTGTATTTTGGTTGCATAGGAGGTCGCCCTTTTAGGATGGGCCTATAATTATCAAACTTCATACGATTAACAGTAAATAAATAAAAGAAGTGTTTGGTTTGATGTTACTATATTTTCCTTACTATTCCTATTATTTTGTTTGACTGGGTGTTGATTTATAAGGTGCTTTCGCTTACATTTAATCAAAAGATTTAAAAAAAAAAGAAGAAGGATCAGCAACGTGTCCTGGTACGTCATAGCTAAATGACTGTTGAGGGATGTTCGCATGCTCGAGGGTTCGGTGCATGGCAATTTTACTGTTCGATTGCTCGCTTTTCAATAAATTAGCTAAGAGAACGATGTTTATTCATCCATACTAAATATTTGGTTTGAGCTACAGCTACTTAGTACTACATGAGATCTTGGGAAGGGCTTATCAACATAGCCCCCGACGCGTCAATGGCTCGTAATTCTCTCCACATAATCCAGCAATGCCCACGAGCACAAATTTGCCAGAGGTTCGATCACGACATAGCTGTGATCTTGTGGACGATGGGCAAACACGAGACCATCGACCCAGCCAAGCTTATTGGTGGGCCACCACTAAGAAGCTTGTGGACTAAGGAAAGTCATCTTCAGCGGAATTAATAGCAAAGGAACGATGGCCTCTCTAATCTATCACTTATGGAGACCAAGTCTATGGCCTGCTCTGGTATAAGTTCCCTGTCAGTACCGGTCTTGAAGACCACAGCCATTATCAACATGTCATCCATCGGTTCCCACCATGCCGGTCTTCCCAAGTTTTTTTACATACAAATCGGTTTCCATATGGTTAACCTGCTTTCCACAGGTTTTGGGCGAATTTTCGCTTAGATTCAGGTCTACACGGACCCGATCCATCATAGCCGCTAACCATGCGGGCCCCATCAGTAAGTCATACTTGATTGACAGATATGATTGTGTATTGGGTGCATGAACCGAGATTCACATAATAGTTTCTCCAGGTTTTGGTTCATGTAGGGACGAACCGGAGTACCAAGTATGAACAATTTCACAATTAAGTCGCTATCCTACTATTGATTTATCTTGGTCAATGAAGCTAGTTGGTGCATCTCATAAACGCGACGTTCATTTATTTAAGATAGACTCCCTTGTTTGCGACTTGTGATGGACATGTACACGCAGGGACGAACCGGAGGTGGTGAGCAATGACCATCGCTAACTAGTGGCCATTGCTGCCCTGGTCTCCTTATTCTCGTTCTAAATTTTATTGACAAGTGTGCAAAAGAAATATGTTTCCATCTAGGTGTTGATGAGATCCGATATATTCTCTTAAGTGAAGCTGCATTTATGTCTAGCTCTTCTCCCTAATGTTTTCAAAAGCAAAATATGAACAGTCAAGTGCTTGATGACTTGTCTTTCTGCATGCGGACATTGCTTTTTATACCAACTGCTCTTTAAGTTTCACTTTTCGTTCATGGCATTAGAAGTGGCATGGCTGAAGTTGCAAGTTACAAGTTTCGGAGACACGGAGAAAGGGAGATTTTGAGAGGGCAAAACCAAGGGAACATAACAAAAGGACAAGAAATTGGGAAGACGCATCATGATTATCTTAATTCACTCGAAAAAAGCTGGATCCAATGAGGAAAAAAAAACTTGTTACAATTCTAATCGCACAAAATGTTTACTTCAAATAATGGGCAGGTGCTTGATCAAAGTTTTCATGAGAGGGGTCGTGGGGAGAGAGATGAACCATTAACCAAAGCCAAACCACACCAGGCAATTGCTTTAAATCTTGCGGAAACAAAGTTTTAATTGCTTTAAACCAAAGCCAAACCACACCAGTCATTCCCTTCCCCTTTGGAATAGGAGCCGGATGTTTCTTGAACGTTTCGTACGAGATATTATATGCCAGCATTCTAAGTAAGGTCGAGACTACTAAACTACATCTAACAAAATTGAAAGCTCTTAAGTAATAATTATGGGAGACGGTCCATCTCCCCTTTCTCCATAGGTTTAGGTCCATGCACATGCGAACGTGAAAATCATGTCCAACTTCTTGTTTCAAGTTCTTTCCCAATGTGTGAAGTTATACCAGCGGGAAAAGAAAATCATGGATAATAACGCTGATTAGGTATGGACTCAAGATACCCCATTTGACAATGTCCATCGTTAAGCGAAAGACTACTCATGTTCACGGTGGACAAATTTTGGTGACTGAACATTCTTTGGATATTGGTCCAAAAATATATTTGGGTGGAAATGTTAAACTATGTCTTCTTTTTTTTTTTTTTTTCAAAAGATAGGCTCTCTAATCTCTCTCTTCCCTCAGTGGTACCATGGATAATTTGCTATATTAATTGTTACCGATGATTATAAAACAGTGTCAAGAGTTCAGAATACGTTTCATAGCATGATCACGTCTAGTCCAGAGCACTAGTGAATTGATTAGACTATTTAAAGCAAAAAATATCTTTCAGTATTCTTCAATCCCGGTGCACGGGACGCAGTGTCTTCCATTATGGAAGCAATAAACATGCCTCATGATTCACGTCTACCTTTTTTATGGTAGGCCTGGAATATTCCCAAGTGCTGTCATTGATGGCTTGCGCAAATAAAGCATTGGGCTTGTTGCACGATGAAAGTGATTTCCGCTTCAATAGTGAGAGAGAGATTACGACGCTCGACGCTCGAACATCACACTACCACGATTAAAAAATTAGAAAGAAATCACTTTTGCGTTAATGAAAGTGTGATTGGCCATGAAATGTGAATATACGTGGCAATAAGCAAAGACGTGGCACAGATTTTTAATGTAGTACGGAAGTGGAAGAATTCATACGATTTTGGTAGAGAAAAATTGAAAAAGACCCGTCGCGTACGAGAAACAACTTTAACTGGGTAAAGAAAGGAATAAATATCTCAATTCTAATGTGCTTAACGGGATCAGCGACAAAGAATCCCGAAAAGTCTTTCATCATGGCAACGCTCCAAGTCTTTCTCATTAAAGAGATGATTAACAAATTATCTACCCAAGAATGAGAAAAGTCGCACTTGGCTGCTTGAATTGGTGTCCTCTACTTGTCAAACTTTAATATTTCTATCATCAAGGAATCATCCCAGGCAGATACCAGGAAGCGACAGAGGTGGAAATTATGCGTGCAGAACATGAAATTTCTTCCCTTCTTTAACAAAAATAACAAATATGCGTACAGAACGTGAAAATTCTTCCCTTCTTCCCTTATTTAAGGGGCTCAGCTCCTGTCACCCTTCTCCATAGGTTTAGATCCATGCACATGCAAACCATGAAAATCATGTCAAATTCAGTGTTTCAAATTCTTTTTCTTATGGTTTCCCTCACGGTACAAGCATCAGGAGCCGCACCGCGAATTGCAAAGCCTTCCTGCGCTGAAACATGCGGGAACGTCACCATTCCCTATCCCTTCGGGATAGGACCAGGGTGTTTTTTGGATGACTGGTACGAGATTGTCTGCGAGCAAAACCACCAGGTTCCCATGCTAAAAAAGAGTAAATTGAGAGTTCTCAATATTTCACTCCCCACTTTTCGTTCAGACGGCATGATAAAGGTCAGTCTTCCAGTAAATTACTCATATGCAGGCTGCCAGGGCTTTAACTTGACGTTCTTAGAAGAAAGTAATTTTGTCTTCTCCCGGAGATGGAATGTCTTTATATTGGTCGGTTGTGAAACCGAGGCAACAATGAATAGTACAAAATCAAATGGTGCAGTCTTTACATCGACCATAACTGGTTGCACGTCGAAATGTTTTGGAACCAACACCAACATTAGCCAGTATAGTGCTTGCTCTGGGATAGACGGATGCTGCCAGATTACACTCCCCTCAGCTCTTCAGGCATTTAGTGTGCATATCAAAGAAGAAGGTGGAAAACCGGGGTGCAAGTCCGCTTTCCTGGCTGAGGAATCATGGCTCTGGGAGTCGGGCTTTATGCGTTCATATAATTTGAGAGTGAATGATACGGTTCCAGTGGTGTTACAATGGGGGATCCAAAACAATACCGACTATTCACTTGCACTTCAAAATCAATCGAGGAGTTCTGATGCTGTCTCGTGTTCCATCGGTAGCTTGGAATATGTGGAGTGCTATTGCCGAACTGGGTATCATGGTAACCCTTATTTTATTGAAGGATGCCAAGGTAACATACTTAGCTATCAGATTCCCTTTTTAGGGGCACCATAGAGCGAAGTGGTTTGTCATTCCCAGATATTTTGCATTGTTACAGTTTAATGATCCCACACATGCTTTTCTGCCTTTTTTTTTAATGTTTTTCTGCCCAAGGTTATACAAAGCGAATGCACTTTCAAACAATTACAAGCATAATATTACACTCAAGGAGATGGTAATTTGCTGCTAATATAATTTTGACTTTTGTCATCAGATATTGACGAATGTGAAGATTCAACTCTATGCCGCAAGACAGGCTCGACTTGTGTAAACAAACCGGGCGGGTATGAATGTGTTGATGGTAGAAAGACAGCCAAATTCATTCTTATTGGTAAGTATGTTTTTTAACCTAGAACTTTAGACCGCTTCATGCTCTTAGCATTGTTAGAAAAAGCACAGCATAGCATAAATTACTTTCAGAAAAGGTATAGAAATAAGTTTTACCTATCCTAACATGATTGTCCATTTGCTTGGTGAATGATACAGATAAGTTTCAATCAATAGTATCTATCAAAATAATCTCAAAAGTTTCTTTGCGCACTAATACTTACATTTGATAAATAAGAAAACACTTGAACTTTTCAAGGTTCCCACTAATTCTCGTCATATTTGAATTTGGATTATTACAATCATAATTAACATGAATGCTGGTAGGAACTTTTTCACTTTCATCTATGGTTTGCTTCTGAAAGAAAAAAAAAATATGATAGCTGGACATGGCCTAAAAAGAATTACCAACAGTGGGTAGGGGTCAACTTAGGAGAGCACCATTGGTTATTTTTGCTATTTTTTGAAAGGAAAAAGAATTATGAAAGATATATGAAAGTTTGACGGATGCCAAAAGAGAGAGAAAAGGCCAAAAATAAACAAAGTGGTTAAGTGTCAAAATCTAAACCGTGTTGAACATTTTTCCTGAAAATTGATTGAATAAAAGGATAAATGGAAAACCACAGTCGTAACATAGAATTAAATCTAGTCTGATGAGCTAGAAAAATAAATTTGATCTCGGTGGCCTTCTTCCTTCGATTTTAACAAAATGTCAAGATTCAAATATGAGCCTCGGGACTTGTGTGAACAAATTGGGGACTTATTACTGCGACAATCCTTAAAAGACAATCAAATTCGTTTTTGCTGGTAAGTAGATCTTTTAAACTAGAAATTTGAACCGCTTCATGCTGTAGAGTATTGATAGAAACAGAACAGCATAGCCTAAATTGTCTTCAGAAACGGTACACAAGTTTTACCTTACCATTCATTCAAACGTGATTGTCCATTCGCTTTTGATTTGATGTATTGTTCTATTCTTTCACATATCCTGATTTTATCAAGTTTTGAATTCAATTTCCCAGCCATGCGTAAGATGAACTTTCCCTTGGAAAAAGTGGCATATGTTAGTCCGTATCATGAACATTGGGGTATCGATGCTGAGAAGAAGTTTAGCGAGTGATACCATTGAAATATAATCATTAAATTGAGTAGATGATCTACAACATATGTAACAAATTATATGCCATTGAATTTTACTGAAAGGGTCTTTCTAATGGAATGTCCTTTCATAATCTAAATTGAGTACAACCACCCGTGTACTTTTCAACTACTTCTCATAGACAGTTGGTGGCTTCCTATGATGGGAAGAAAGTTCTACTTGGCCAATGCAAAGAATATCCATAACTTAATGGAAGATTAATAGTTTTCATGCTTCCAAATTACTCTATAGCTAGATAGATAGTTTAGCACAACAGTATACATTCTTAACAGCAGGTGCTTTTTATGACTCTGTCCTCTGCTGAACTCCCGGACTGCAGGCCTTGGAGGGGGCGTTGGAGGATTAGTGACAGTGTTCCTTCTCTCAAGGTGGTTATACGAAGTCATCAAGAAAGGAAGAGAAATTAAGCAAAAAGAGAAGTACTTCAAAACGCAGTGGGATCTCTTGTTGCAACAACATCTATCTTCATCATCGGAATGCAAGGCAGCAAAAAGCAAATTATTCCATTTTAAGGATTTAGAGAAGGCCACTGACTGCTTCAACAAGGATAGGATACTTGGCCAAGGTGGACAAGGTGTTGTTTATAAGGGAATGCTGACCGATGGAAAAATAGTTGCGGTTAAGAAACCGAAACTGATAGATGAGGAAATGATTGAAGAGTTCATCAATGAGGTCATCATTCTCTCGCAAATTAATCACAGGAATGTGGTTAAGCTAATGGGCTGTTGTGTGGAAACAGATATCCCGCTTTTAGTATATGAGTTCATACCAAATGGGACTCTATACAGTTATCTGCATAACCCGAATGAAGACCTTCTCGTATCTTGGGACACACGCCTACGAATTGCAGCTGAAATTGCCGAAGCCTTATTTTACTTGCATTCAGCGGCTTCTATACCCATTTATCATCGTGACGTCAAGTCTACCAATATCCTCTTGGATGAGAAATATCGTGTTAAAGTCGCAGATTTCGGTACATCCAAGTCTATATCCCTTGACCAAACTCATGTAACCACATTGGTGCGAGGGACTTTTGGATACTTGGATCCGGAATACTTCATAACAGGTCATTTCACAGACAAAAGCGATGTTTATAGCTTTGGAGTGGTCCTTGTCGAACTTTTAACGGGGCAAATGCCAATCTCTTGGCTTAGGGAAGAAGAAGAAAGGAGCCTCGTAACCTATTTTGTAAATTCAATGGAGCGAAAATGTTTGTTTGATATTGCTGATGCTCGAGTTATGGAGGAAAGTAAGAAAGAAGAGATTGCAGCTGTTGCTAACCTCACAAAAAGGTGCTTGAGCTCGATTGGAAGGAACCGGCCGATGATGAAAGAAGTGGCAATGGAGTTGGAGGGAATAAGGAAGCTCCAAAGCTCTTTAAGCTTCCAACAAAATCAAGAAAAGATGGAGGCTGCTGAATCTCGTGATTCTTGTTTCGCATCTGGCAAGTCTTTCCTGGACACAGATGTAACTACATTTTCAGATGTGCAGCCATTTGCACATTGTGAATCATGGTGAAGGCAGCAATTTTTGGCATCATCTTTGCAACAATTTCTAGCTATACATGCAAAGGCGAATGACTCAAATATACAAGTTGCATCAAAGTTGATCTTCACCCATCCCTCTTAACCTTAATAGATAAGGGGGAACTTGCCTTTCGACTGGTCAATTATAGACCGTTTGTTTTAGCTATTTCCTTGTTGGTGGTGTTGTAAAAAAAAAAAAAAAAGAGATGTTTGAATAGTTCCCTTTTCAATTTTTCTCTGATTCGGTATTGACAATTGATTTAATTGCAACCTCTTTGGAGCCCTCCCGTGGGCATAGAGGTTAATGGCCAACACTAAGTCTAGGCTCTCCCAATCCCATCAATCGTAACTTATAGTTGAAGTTTTTAATTTGCAGGTCATTTTCATTTAGAAGTCACCACTAATTGATTTGTAGTGAGTCGATTAGAAACCTAATTGGAAGAAATATTTCACTCATGTGCAACATAAGAAATTAGGACTGTGGATCTGATTATACTAGTTAATCAACTGTTGACACCTAAACTTTGATTAGGTTTTGAATGAGGCTTTAGTTTCT
>CM024536.1:16677108-16927484 GCA_014182385.1 Eucalyptus viminalis
TGTTGGAGAAATCTTCTTGAAGTGTTTTGAAGTTGACAAAACGTTTCTATCAGCCTAGTCCGAAGGCTTGCGTACTCGCTATTTAAAGTCTGGAAGACCTCCGGACAGCAAGACTCAAGACTCAAAGTCTATCCTCATTGACAGTCTCTAATCCGTTGAAGAAAGGTTATCCAGAACTGGATGTTTCGTTAAGGATTTAACCTTATCAACTGGAGAAGATCTTGTGGCTGGAGAAGACATAACGGAGTCCTTTGATTGATCGAAGATTGACTCGATAATTGAAGATCCGGTGATTGCCTAAATATTATTGGAAGGTTCTCGCTTATGGAAACCGAGATCCTGATTGTATGGGCGAACATGATTGATGGGCTATCAACACGTTCCTTTAATAGCTTGAACAATCTTCTTAATTGATTCCGTCCAACGGGTAGATTGGAGGAATTCCTTTGGTAAGTGCCAACGGGTATGATGGCATAAAGGAGTATATAAGGAAGACTGTCTTAGTTGTTCAAGGTGTGCGCGATAGAAGAATTCCAAAGTCTCGAAGCTCCTTTTTGTTTAGACAATTCCTTTGAGCGAATACTTGTATACAAAAGAGAGTCTATATTTGTGAGAAATCTTGAGGAGGTGTGGTAGAACATCTACACCGTGGAATCAAGGCAAAGCTGTGCTGTAACTTCTCTTTTGTTCATAGTGGAATCCAGCCAATAGGTGTCGGTGAAGAAGAGTGGACGTAGGCTTGATATAAGCCGAACCACTATAAACCGCGTGTTCAATTTTCTCTTCTCTCGCCTTACTTTGATTATCGTTTCCTTCAACTGTCTAGTATTGTGCAATTGTTGAAGAAAAATCTTTTATATACCTATTCACCCCTCTAGGTACTCATACTAGCAATATCAATTGGTATCGAGCATGTGTACTTACTTTATTTGAAGTGTTTTACTTCGTAGTAAAAGATCCATGGCTAGTATGCTAGCACCGGGGGCTGATGGAAGGGCAAAGCAATACCAGACCACCCTACTTTGATGGAAAGGATTACAACATCGGAAGAACAAGATGAAAGCTTTCCTACGATCAAAGGATCCTCTCGGAATGGGACGTTGTAGAAAAAGGAATTACTCCTACCACCGCACGCCTCTCGAAAGAGGAAAAGAAACCGATGAAACCAGCGGAATGTCTCAGAAGAAATAATCAAGAGACAAGCACTCGATGCAAAAGCAATTTACTCCTTATATTGTGCTTTATCACCAACTGAATATAATAGAATATCTTCTTGTGGTACAGCAAAAGAAGTTTGGGACAGATTGCATATCACCTATGAAGGAACAGATCGAGTGAAGGAAACAAGAATCAACATTCTTCTCGGTCAATACGAAGCCTTCGTAATGAAACCAGAGAATCTATATCGACATGTTTAGTCGTTTTACAGATATTGTGAATGGTCTTGAAAATCAAGGTCAACCAACTTCTGATCCCATGAAGGTAAACAAGCTACCGCGTGACTCTCCAGGATTGGAATCACATAAAGACTTCGATAAGAGAGACGCAAAGAATTATGCCACTATCTCGTCGACGAGCTAATTGGAACTCTTCAGTCTTATGAAGTGGAATGGATCAATGAAGATGAAGATCCAAAAGGTAAGAAATCCATTGCATTAAAATCAAATGATGATTCTGATGATACAGATTCTGAAGATGATATGGACGATGAGGAGCTTGCTCTCATGATAAGAAGATTCAGAAAACTGAATAAAAAAAGGAAGAAGGTTCAACTCAAAGAAACAAAGCTTTCAAAGACAGTAGACCAAGTCTATTGATGATGAGGAACCAAACAAAGACGTAGTCCGCTTTGAATGTAAGAAAAATGGACACATCGACCAATTGTCCTCTTCTCAAGAAGAAGAGAGGAAAAGCTGAAAAATTTTCAAAAAGCTCTCAAAGCCGAAACCGGGAGTGATACAGAGTGTGAAGAAAGTGATAATGAATATGCCAATCTATGTCCGATGGCACAATCGACTCGCACTGGATCGACTTACAGTGAATTTGAGGCAAGTAATTTTAAAATTCCTGTCAAAGTTTCTAAATACATTGATGAACTATGTTTTAGTCTTAAGACTTCTCTCAAAAGAATTTCCGAACTGAAAAAGGAAAACTCAGCTCTAAAACAAAAGGAAAATGTTTTAGTAGAAAGAGTTAAAAGTCTAGACTTGACTGTTTCCAATCTTAAAGAAAATGAAGATAATCTTTTAAAAGAAAATGTTTTTTTAAAAACAGACTTATCAAATATATCAAAGAAATTTTCAATAGGGTCTGAAAAACTTGAGAAAATTCTTTTCAGCTCAAAGACCTTACTTCAATAAGTCCGGTCTAGGTATGTCGAAGAAACAATTCCCTTGATTGATTTTCCTAAAGTAAAAGAAAGAATTAAGAAAAGACTCTCGAGAGAGGTTTACAAAAATCACTTCAAGAAAGTTTTTGTAAAATCTGTAGGTAGAAATGCTCTAAGATGTTCAAAATGCAACAGTCCGGATCACTTTGAAAAAGAGTGTCCTATGGTTTGGAAACCTGTTAAGAAAATATGGGCTAATACTGCTTATGTTACTAACACCAAAGGACCCAAGAAAGTTTGGGTACCAAAGAAAGCTTGAGACTTTTTTTAAATGCAGGTCACCGTCAAGAAAAGGTAAAGTGGTATCTTGACAAAGTGGATGCTCAAGACACATGACAGAGACTCAAATTATTTTATAAAGCTTGCTCAAGTAAATGGTGGAAAAGTTTCATTTGGAGGAAACAGCAAAGGAAGTATTGTGGGATTTGGAACTGTGAAAATTGGAAATCTCACAATAAGTAATGTTTCCTTAGTGGAAGGACTCAATTACAATCTTCTCAAAGCATTAGTCAATTGTGTGATACCGGTTTCAAGATCTTCTTTCAAGAAGGAATATGTTCTCGAATCGCAAAGACTCTACTCAGTCTTTCATGGGTCGTAGACATGGAAACATCTATCTTCGGATGTGAAACCAAATGAATCGCAATGTTTTATCTCAATTCAAGACGAAGCAAGCTTATGGCACAAAAGCTTGGTCATGTCAACATGAAGCAATTAGCCAAAATCTCATCAAAGCAGCTTGTTCGAGGACTACCCAAATTACCTTATCAAAAGACTGATCCATGCACTCCATGTATTCTCGGGAAAGCAGGTAAGAAATTCATTTAAGCCAATAAATCATGTCTCTACTAATCATGTACTACAGTTGCTGCATATGGATCTCTTCGGACCAACCAGAACACGAGTATTGGAGGTAAGAAATATTGCCTAGTAATTGTGGACGATTACTCCCGTTTTACTTGGGTATATTTCCTTGCAAGTAAGTCCGAAACCTTCTCGTATTTTGAAAAGTTTGCTAAAAGGTTCAAAATGAAAAGGATGTGTTATCTCAAGTATAAGAACATATCATGGAGGTGAATTTGAAAATCAAGATTTTACAAAATTTTGTGATGAATCTGGCTTTAATCATGTGTTCTCCTCTCCATATACTCCTCAGCAAAATGGAGTTGTGGAAAGAAAGAACAGATCTCTTCAAGAAATGGCTAGAACTCTTTTAATTGAAAGCAAGATTTTTTCACGATTTTGGGCTGAAGTTGTTTCAAGCATGTTATATCATCAATACAGTCTTCTTAAGACCTATTCTAGAGAAAACCCTTATGAGTTGTTCAAAGATAAGAAGCCTATTGTTTCATACTTTCATGTATTCGGTTGCAAATGTTTTATATTGAAAAATGCAAAAGATCGAGTTGGTAAGTTTGAAGAAAGATCAGATGAAGGTATCTTCCTTGGATATTCTACATCAAGCAAAGCCTTCGAGTCTATAACAAGAAGAGCAGCCTGTGGAGGAGTCAATGAATGTCAAATTTCAAGACTCAACGCAAGATGAATCAAGTCGACTCATCAAGAAGAGTCCGAACCCCGCTCCGCACCTTCCAAAGCTTACAACTCAAGAAGCATCTCGACACTGAAAACCAGCATCGGGATGTTCGTGAAGATCCAAACAAAGAGAGAGATCATCAACCAGACAAATCAACAAGTAACGGAAGCATAAGTCCAGCCATCCCAAAGATCTTATAATCGGCGAAATTAATGAAGGAATTCGCACTGCATCCAAAAGGCGAGAAGAGTCTAGTGCTGTGGCTCTCGTTTATGAAATTGAACCAAAAAGCATAGAAGAAGCTTTATATGATGAAAGCTGGATTGAAGCTATGCAAGAAGAGCTCAGACAGTTCAGCATTAATGATGTCTGGGAATTGACATCCAAACCAAAAGGTAAAACTGTTATTGGAGCTAAATGGGTGTTCGAAACAAGATGAATGAGAAAGGAAAAGTCGTACGAAACAAAGCAAGACTCGTGGCCAAGGGATATACGCAAGAAGAAGGAATAGACTATGATGAGACTTACGCTCCAAAAAGCAAGGTTAGAAGCTATTCGACTATTACTTGCGTTTGCTTGTTATAAGAATTTCAGGTTATTCCAAATGGACGTCAAAAGCGCCATTCCTAAATGGATTTATCCATGAGGAAGTTTATGTGGAACAACCACTAGGGTTTGAAGACCCAAAGAAGCGACTCGCCTTCGACTGAAAAGGCTTTGTATGGTTTAAAGCAAGCACCTCGAGCTTGGTACGACAGATTAAGTAAGTTTTTAATACAAAATGGTTTTGTCAAAGGTAAAGTAGATACGACTTTATTTATCAAAAAGGAAAACAAAAGTTTCTTACTTGTTCAAATATATGTGGATGACATTATTTTCGGATCCTCTAATGAAAATCAGGCAAGAAATTTTCTAAGTCTATGCAGGATGAATTTGAAATGAGTATGATGGGAGAGTTAACATTCTTTCTTGGTCTTCAAGTAAAACAATTGAAGGAAGGAACTTTTATTTATCAAGAAAATATGTTAATGATCTTGTCAAAAGGTTTGACTGGAAAAGTGCAAAAAGACCGACATACCAATGTCAAGTTCTTTGAAGATAGACAAAGATGAAGAAGGGAAGAAAGTTGATCAAAAGCTGTACAGGAGCATCATTGGTTCACTTCTTTATCTTACTGCTTCTAGACCCGACATTTTGTTGAGTGTTTGCATCTGTGCTAGGTTTCAATCAGATCCTAGAGAATCCCATCTCGGTGCTGCGAAACGCATCATTAAATACGTTGCTTCATCATCAAGCATCGGTCTTTGGTATCCTAAGAAGGGAGACTTTAATCTTTGGGATATTCGACGCAGATCTGGCCGGTTGCAGAGTTGATAGAAAAAGCACTTCGGGAACCGCCGCTTGCTTGGAAGCAGACAATGTCTTGGTTTTCAAGGAAACAAAGCACGTGTCCCTTTCAACAACAAGAAAGAGTATGTAGCCCTTGGAAGCTGCTGTTCGCAAATTCTATGGATAAAACAGCAGCTAAGAGACTTTGAAATTGAAGACTCATGCACGGAGATTAATTGCGACAACACCAGCGCTATCAACCTCACCAAAAATCCAATTCTCCACTCAAGAGCAAAGCATATAGAGATTCGACATCACTTTATTAGAGACCATGTTCAAAATGGAGATGTTTCAATTCAATTTGTTGACTCAAAGAATCAACCGGCGGATATATTCACAAAGCCTTTGGAGAAAATCAATTTGAGTCTATACGTTCCAGACTCAACATTTTGAGGTATGAGGATATCAAAGTCTAAAGACTTTCGACTCGTAACTTACAAGATTTTTATTGAAAGACAATCTTGGTACGTCCGTCGACCGTAAGTCTTTTCTCTCTTGAATCTCATCTTAAAAAGGTACGATCGTCGATCGTGTTTAAATTGTTGCTATATTTAATTGACGTAAATATTGCATCGTTTCATTTTCAAAAAGGAAGTTATTTTTGAAATGGCTATTTTTGCGGAAAAAGACAGTTATTTTGAAAAGGCATATTTTTTATTTCCTTTGTGACGGTTCGTTTATCCCTCTTTTTAACCGATCTTGCATTGTTGATTCCTCTTCACTTTTCTCTCAAAAACCCTAGAAAGCATCGATCCTCCATTCCCGTTTGTCTTCTTCGTTTAAATCCTCAAAAAGTTGTCATCTTTCCGGGAAAGTCAAGCAATGAATCTTCCAAAAACCGAGAAAGATGTCATCTTCAAGAAAGTCTTCAAGAATCGCAAGCAGGGGACCACGGCGGATGAGTGAGGGGCCTACGCACTTCGATCTTACTGAAGAAGAAGTGACTCCAGAACAGCAAGCGAGCCCACAACATTCTCAGCAGCGTCATTCTCCTCCATCTAGTCCTAAAGGCGTTGATCAACAACAACAGGAAGAAATCATCGAGGAAGTAGCACTCGTAAGAGTTCAAAAGCCCGCTTATATTTACTAGTTATATCGTGCCTTAAAAGGAATTCGTACTCCTTTGAACTACATTGATGAGTTTCTTAAAGACAAAGGACATGGGAACGAATATATCTTTTCGCGAAAAATGGAAAGTTTGGGAATTGCTCGAAAAGGGGTGGCTGAGGAAACCCTTGCAAATATCCCAAGTGATCCTCGTGGATCGGGGCCGAATCCCGCAGATGGGAATGATGATGACAAATTATACAGTCAATTTCAACCAAAAATGGGTGTTGCGGTTGAAAATCAAGGAAAAATGGGAGATTTGTTCAGATCGAAGGAGCAAAAGGATCTGTACTCGAAATTGCTGAAGCGTGGGGTAATAAACCCTAGGAGTGTTGATTTTGATTTTCTGGATGCTGTGAATATGAACTTGAGGGAAAAGTTCAGTTATCTTCAACTTGAAAAGTTCCCGCTCGACTCTACGAGGCATATGCTGAATTAACCGCATATTTCTATTCAAATCTAAGCTTTTTAGATGCGAATAGATTCTCTTTCAGCGTTAAAGACCAAGACTATGTTGTGGATATGAATATGCTGGCAGATGTGTTAGAAGTCGAAAGAGGAAGATATCAACCAATCAAAGTTTCCATTGCTCGGGCCACACTTGAACTGGTGAAGGACAGGAGAACAGATGAAAAGATCACCTACTTAAGGATGGGTGCATTCAACATCTTGCTTCACAAGATTGTGATTAATTGCCTCCGACCAAAATCAACTTCCAAGACTGATGTTTCAAGTTCGAGGCCAAGCCGATGTATGCCATTCTCTTTGGAAAAAGGTTTTCTCTCCCTCACACTGTGATGTTTCACATGTATAGAGCAATGATGAAGGACAGAGGTCAACTCCCTTACCCAAGCCTTGTTACGAAGTTATTCAGACATCTGAATATTCAGCCTCCACAAATCTTTTTGTGTTCGACCATGCGATAATATGGTGGTAGGACTGAAAATGGTGACCAAAATGCGTCCGAAGGAACCGAGCAAGGAGTTGGAGAAATTCAAGGAGAAGACTCCCGCAAAATCTCATCAAATCTCTTTTCGCAGCTAAAAGAAAAGGGAAGGAGCCCATGGTTGCTCCATCCAAGAGAAGAAGAGCTCTCCTCGTTGAGGATGAAGATGATGAGGAAGACATCACCATCTCTCGCATTGGCTTTGAAGAATTTAAGTCGTCCTGTTCCACAGAAAGAATCGGAACAAATGACGAAAGAAGCAGAGGAGAAGGAAGAAGAAGAAATAGAAGCTGAAAAAGAAACAGAGGAGGAAAGACCAGAAGAAGAAAGAAGAGAAGAAGGAGAACCTGAGGAACACTCTTCTCCACCTGTAGGCATGGAAACAAGGGGAGATCAGGAGAAAGGAGTGAAGTCTTCATGTCCCGATGCAAGTGAAGGAGTCGGCCGCTCACCAGCAGACCTAGAGGATGTTTATGCATCTCGTTTCAGAAGAAGGTCATGAAGTTTCATCGCCAAACCTCGCGAGATTATGCTGATCTACCATCGTCGCATTTACTCCATCGATCGAGCCGAAGCAAGTACTCGGATCGATAATGGAGCAGATTTTCGCAGAATCATGGATATTCTCTTGGAGATGCGAGGTCAAATTTATGCCTTGGGATGCGAAGTTCAAAGCTTGAAGAATGAAGGTCAAGCTTCTTCCTGTTCATTGAATGATAAAATGCAAGCCCTCTCTCGTTCGAATCAGGCCAATGCCAAGAGTGAGGAGATTGCACAACTAAAGGAAGACTTTAAAAGGCTGGAAGGCATCGTTCAATCTATGGAAGATTTCCAGCTTGTCCGCATTCCCAAGCAATCTTGACTTCATCTCATCCTTTTTAATGATGACAAAAAGGGGGAGAGATGCAAGATTTGAACAAAAACTTTTCATTCATTAAACTTTTAATTGTTTGTTGGATTGTTTTGTGGTTTGAACTCGTTTGACTTTGTTTTGTGTCCGGATGAGAACCGAACTAGACTTGGACTTGACTGCTTCTATTAACTAATATTGATATCTTATGAATGGCTTCATCATATATAGAACTAACCTATTTTCGTGGTTGCAGATTCTAGTGTTATCCCATGTTAGCCATTTATCTCTATAAGATATGCATATGTGTTTGAGAAATGTTTTGCAGGTCAAAGATATCCAAATCTGCAGGAAAGTTTTGTCACCATCAAAAAGGGGAGATTGTTGGAGAAATCTTCTTGAAGTGTTTTGAAGTTGACAAAACGTTTCTATCGCCTAGTCCAAGGCTTGCGACTCGCTATTTAAAGTGAAGACCTCCGGACAGCCGACTCAAGACTCAAAGTCTATCCTCATTGACGCCTCTAATCCGTTGAAGAAAGGTTATCCGTAACTGGATGTTTCGTTAAGGATTTAACCTTATCAACCGGAGAAGATCTTGTGGCTGGAGAAGACATAACGGAGTCCTTTGATTGATCGAAGATTGACTCGATAATTGAAGATCCGGTGATTGCCTAAATATTATTGGAAGGTTCTCGCTTATGGAAACCGAGATCCCGATTGTATGGGCGAACAGATTGATGGGCTATCAACACGTTCCTTTAATAGCTTGAACAATCTTCCTAATTGATTCCGTCCAACGGGTAGATTGGAGGAATTCCTTTGGTAAGTGCCAACGGGTATGATGGCATAAAGGAGTATATAAGGAAGACTGTCTTAGTTGTTCAAGGTGTGCGCGATAGAAGAATTCCAAAGTCTGAAGCTCCTTTTGTTTAGACAATTCCTTTGAGCGAATACTTGTATACAAAAGAGAGTCTATATTTGTGAGAAATCTTGAGGAGGTGTGGTAGAACATCTACACTGTGGAATCAAGGCAAAGCGTGCTGTAACTTCTCTTTTGTTCATAGTGGAATCCAGCCAATAGGCTGTCGCTGAAGAAGAGTGGACGTAGGCTTGATATAAGCCGAACCACTATAAACCGCGTGTTCAATTTTTCTTCTCTCGCCTTACTTTGATTATCGTTTCCTTCAACTGTCTAGTATTGTGCAATTGTTGAAGAAAAATCTTTTATATACCTATTCACCCCCTCTAGGTACTCATACTAGCAATATCATATAAAATGAATGATCTCGGGGATGAAGGCTTTTATTCCAAATCAGAATCGACGCAGGAGAAGAGGAAGATGTAAAGTTGCCCGAGGGTAAGGAAAACGTCACATACGACAGGGAAGGCATTCTGGATAAGCTCGGAGACGCAGGCTGGCCACAGGATGTGCCCTGGGTACGTAGGCTCTCTGTAGATATCAATAGCCCACAAGAGCAAGAGTTCGACATGAACGACGACCTCCCGCGGGAGCTCTCTTTCTATACGCAGGTACTCGAGGGGACGAGGGAAGCCTTTGGGAAACTCCAGTCGACGGGGCTTCCATTTCTCAGGCCTTCGGACTATCGTGCCGAGATGGTGAAGACCGACTCTCACATGGAGAAGGTGAAGGCCAGGCTTTTGGCTGGGAAGAGGGAAGAAATGAGGCTCTTTTATTTTCCCGGAGTTAAAGTCTGCTTCTTCCACTCATTCTTTCTCGGGTTCTCACATTTTCTCGAAATCAGAATCAAGGCTGATCTCTGACTTTTTCCTCGCAGAGGGATTTCGATGATTGTACATTTTTCGAAGTCCATTAATTCTGCCGCGATTCAAGTTCAAACCAGCATGGCTCCAGTGATCTCTTTGCAGCATCTATCATCATCATTCAAGCTCGGTTACCTTCAATTTGTGGCTGTCAAGCAGAAAAACCAGAGCTGAGTCTCCTCTGTTTTTCTCTGGCTTTTGATTCTGGTTCGATCTACAGTACTGAACTCTCGGTTTACTTCTCGTGTTCTCAGAAATTTCGTTTTCTACTCTGGAGTTCATCTTCATGGACGTGTTCGTAGCCTCCTCTGACCGAACTGAAGACTACGGCAATGGATTAAAGCTAAGTGATTCGCTTCGTTCCTTTGGTTTCAATCAGCACAAGTTCCGCATTGATTTTGTGTGTTTGTTGTAGAACAGCAGCTCCATCACCAATGAACGTCGGACAAATCTGTAGGTTAGTAAAACTTACTTAAACTTCATCAAACATGCTTGATTGTTGCTGAGGTTTGTTTGATTTGCACCTAGTGTGATTAAGACTTGCGTTAGACCTGGCTGATATTCGAAGGTGCTCACTGTTTGTGATGCTCGTGATCTAGTTGAAAATGTTCTGCCTCATTCTTGGAGCGCTGTGATTGTAATGTTCGGAGGCGTTGGTCTGGTGAGAAGGTGGTGGTAAATGACGGTGAGGTTTCGTTCAGTGCTGGAGATGGCTGTCCATAAGCGGCGCTTTTTTCGTTGAGGGTACAGCCCTTTACTTCCTAACAAGCAAGTCAGATTTTGAGCCCCAACTCCAAAGGAAGGATCTGTTGAAGTCAGTCCTGCTTCAAGTGTCCTAAGATCCGGAAGAAGTGCACTCATACCTCTCCCGCATCAAGTTGACGTATTTATGGTCTGGGGAGTGGGGAGGATGAAGAGAACTAAGGAAGAAGGAAGTTCTGTGTCTTGTGGAAGTGAGAGCCGAAGCTGGATTTTGATGACTTCGGGCTCATGTGAGCTTAAGAGTGTTGTGGGTTCTGGTTAGGTTAGATGGGCTTCTTAGATTAGCTTCCGCCTGAACTTGATCCGTTGGGATTGGGCTTAGTTAAATACCGAAGGAATTGGGCTTAATTGTATGTGTTGAGCCCAATTCGCTTTTTAATCGACTAAAGTCTTTAAATATGCTTTACGACAAAAAAAAAAAAAATTAATGTGTAAAGCCCATTCGTATCCTTGAGCCCAGATTGGTGTGACCTACAGCAGCTTATTTGCGAGCTGGACCACAAGTCCTGGCCATGTCTGTATTTTTGGAATAAAATATCTATTACAAAAATAAAATAAAATATTAATTACAAAATTATTAAAATTCAGAAATTCACGCAATTCAGAAAATGCATAAAAAATTTTAAAAATTAGAATTCCTTGAACAGCTTAAAAATGGTTTTTGGATAATCTTCTTAAAAGTGGGAGCCTTTTTTATTTAAAATTGTGCTTAAAGTTGATCAAGCCCTTAGATTTTGATTATCCTTAGAGACGAATACTCTTGATTGTGCACTTTTCGACATGATGATTATGGCTTTCCTTTAACCTAGTTAGGATTGACATTTATTTATCTCTTAGGTTAGATGATTGTTTTCCCTTGCAATTTATTCGGTGCTTCATTTGTTGCTAATTGTTATTTTCAAGATAGTGCACTTGCATAATCATTTCACATATTAGTAAATAGGTCTAAAATCAATCTAAATTGCCTCGACAAAAATCAAATTTGAAATGAACAAAATTAGGTACCGAAATAATATTAATTATTTAATTGGTGTAATTAAGTCACCGACCTTAAATTTTCCAATTGCGTAGGAAGTGAAGAATGTTTAATGCTTCGCTTGGTTTCTACCCGATCTCAATAAGCTAGTGGTGACTCATTTTTAAAAAATTCTCATAGAATGTATTCAAACATTTGATGTCGCGTGAGGTATGGGCTAAAGAGAGAGAACGCGCATCTAAATTATGGGCCTTAGGCTCATTCTTTAGGCAATACCCCTAAAGGTACTCCTCCCTACCAAAGGGTAAGGGTAGGTGGTGACACTAGGTAGCCAAAAGTCCCTTGGACCAATGTGGTTACATAAGTTCGATCGAGGGAAATGGACTTGTGAGTACCAAAAGCTGTCACTTTCACCTAATATTTCTCATCCAAGAGGATATTGGTGGACTTGATGTCTTGATGATAGATGGGAATGGAGGCTGCTGAATGCAAGTATAATAGGGCTCTAGCAATTTCAGTTGCAATTCATAGACGTGCATCTCACAATACATGAAACTCTTCATTTGGATCATGCAGATATTTATATAGTCCCATTTGGTACAAACTCATACACTAAAAATGAGACTTCTATCACGCCCCAAACCTCTACGGCTGCACAACAACCCGTGCCCATCGAACCTTTACTTATCTTTTGGTCATTCGATTGCGATGTCCCATAAGGCTTCGCCAACCCAATTCGCGATAACATTTAAAATGCACAAGCGGAAATGTAAGCAAATCTTCAACCATCAATCAACAGAGATGGTTGAAAACATAATCATATTTATATAAAAAGCGTCATAAGTCAACATCCCATACATAGCGAGTTTGAAGATTAAACAACTAGCTTTACATATTTGACATGTCTAACCACTACGCCACGACCTCTTATAAAAAGGGGTTGGGGGTATACCTACGCCTCTAATACTACAAGGGTGGTCCAAAAGTGTTAACAACCCTGCAACTACCTAAGCTCCTATGGCCTTTGGGATCCATGGCTCCGACTCGATGATCAGATCGGGATCGAGCTTGGGGTCGGACACCTCTCCATCGGGAACGTCCCCCTCCTTGCCTCTCAACTAATGCCTCCCATAGAGCTTCCGACACTCGATGGACCGTTGAAGCTACGGATGGGACCATGACTCTCGCCGCCCACCCAAAAGTACTAGGCCACGAATTGGTGTGGTATGAGATTAGGCAAGTTCTTATTGATCCAAATGGTCGTGACGTAACACGTGTAGTGCGTGTCGGCCCCTCCCGCAATCGAGTATTCCGTCACCTCCTAACTATGCTCAACGGGGAGGCCAAAACAAATTTGTTGGAACGGCTTAGTCATTCTTAGGGTATGTAAACATTTCAACAAACAAATATGAGATAAACTCAATGAGTAAATTTTCTAGACTTCACATAGGGAAGTCATTCATCTCGGAAGCGCCCTAAACATGCAATTAATTATTGATGGCAAAACATGACCACACTCTTCTTGCTTTTCTCTCACTATCCTCATAACAACAAATTTATTAATTAAAGCCATCAATATAAACGTATAGACAATTCCGTAATATATATTTCATGCTCTCAAGCCAAACATACGAATGCGCATTATGATCTAAGTCATATGGTCATGCCATGCAATAATCCAAGCCCAATCATATATGAATCTCATGCACTTTTCATACACATTTGTCCAAATTATTATGGCTACTCAAGACCCAAGGTCAACCCAAAGGTTAATAATCATTCGGCGTAACCGGGCATCGTCTCATCCCATCGAGTACGGCATCTCATTGACTTGGAGACATTCCTGTAAGGAATTTCGTTCCTAAATCCATCCGCAAATGGCATCATGTTGACTTTGGGGCATCCGAACTTAATTAGGTATCGTCCCGCGTAAAACGCCTTAGGACGGGTTCACACTCCGTGTAAAATGCATCAGAGTCTTAAGTGATTGGACGAGCATACCATCATACCATCATACATTCCATTTCTTATCTTTCTCATTTAACTCATATGATACTCATGTGATATGCAACTTCACTTGTCATATACCATCATTTCATACACATGCATTACGTTATATAACATACATATGCACCATTCACTTCTTAAACTCATGGCATATGATCCAAATATCATATTTAACCACTAATCCACATGGCACATAACCCAAATATCATATTTAACCACTACTCCACATGGTACATAACCCAAATATCATATTTAACCACTAATCTACATGGCACATAATAGCATATCATCATATTACGGCATAATGTAATCATATATCAAATTTATCCATAATAACCCGTTAACGCGTTGCCCTAAACGAGATAACCTATCATTGGACACTTGATAACCTATCTAAGTTCAACAATAGCTTATCATGTCAACAAATCATCATATAACCACTCATAAGTCCTAAACTACTCCATAAATACAACGAAAGCTTTAATCAAAGGCTAGAAAGCCACTCACTAACTACTCGGGCTTCAAAACACGTCGAGAGAAGGGACAACAAGACCGAACAGCCACTAAGGGCTGCTGTTCGCTCATCCACCGAACATGAGGGAGCTGGACAATGGCTGGTCACAGCTTCGGTGGTGACTCAACAGCGGTCCGACAATGGTTTGACATTGGTGCAACGTCCGGGCTTCATGAGGGGTTAGATCGAAGAAGAAATGAGCGAGAGGGAGCTCTAGTGAGGGTTGCACAGCACTGAACAACCCTTGAGGTGGCTAGTTTATTGGCTCGGTCCACGTTTCGATGGAGCAAAAGGGCGATCCGACGTCGGGAGTTCAATGGGCTATTATCAACAAGGAAAACAAGTGGAACAAGTGACGAACAAGCTTGCAAGGAGAGAAAACGAAGGTGTGGGCATTTGATGGTGGTGAGGGAAAAGAGATCGAGGTCTTCCAACCAAACAAGTGAAGAAATGAGGGAATGAGGAAGAGCGAGATAGAGAGAGTGACCGGCAACCTTGGGGGGAAAGAGAGGAGAGAGAGTGAAGTCTTGTCTCCATTAATGCCCTATCACTTCCCCTTGACTCATGTCCATCAAGCTTGCCCAAAAAAAAAAAAAAGATTTAGCATTAATGGAGGTGGATTGCACTCAAGTGAATGATTGGACTAAATTAGGTTAGGTAGGCCTCAAACTCCTCATTTGCTACCCACTCCATACATGGCCACCCCTTCCATAACTAATTTCCATCTTTGCCCTTTCATCTTTAGTCCAATGGAAGGGCACTTCGATCCTTTCACTAGAATCTCGCACTATTCATGTACTATTCATATATTTTCATGCATTTAATGCTAAGATTGTGTCAAAAGAGGCTTGATGGGCTTGAGGGGCCCATAGGCCTCCCTTGGCCACCCACCCCCTTGGGCTACCCTCTTGGGCTCGGGCCCACTAGGTCCCCGTCCATGATCCGTTTTGACTTTTCTGCACTCATATGCTCTTGTCAATGAAAAATCTAGTTTTCACTCCTTAATGGCATTTTCCGATGTCCTCATGGTCTATCGATTCTCAAGACAATCTCATCCGACGATTGCTTGCCAAAATAATTCCATTCTGAAAAACCGGATTGAAATGAGGATATCACAACTTCTGTCTCCAAGAAACACCCCAATAACTTAACCACATTCCTATGGTTGATCTGTGATAAAATGAGGACTTTATTTATGAATTGTTCAATTTTTCCCTTGTCTATCGCCTTCGATTTCTTGATGGTCACTATTTTTCTATCTGTTCACATCCCCTTGTATTTAATACCTTGTCCACCTTGCCCAAGTATCCTATCATCATTGAAATTGTCTATGGCCATCTCTAAATCCATGGAGTTGAACAATATGCTTTTCTTGAAATTTCCTTATGATGGAGATGGTTCACTTTTCAACAAAAGGCCACCATTGCGTTTGAAGTACTTCTCTTTGTGCATGAGTTGTTTTCTCTCCTTGATGTATTTGTACAACCTCCATGAGAAAAGACTCAGAAGTAGTGCCCCAAGCCCAGCCCCAAGACCTGCATGGCAAAAGTTTGAGGGTGTAAAAGTGTCGAAAATGTCCTCTGCTTGTCAAGACTCTAAAGGCACTTATAATCAAGAATTTAAGTGGCTCTGATTGAAAGGAAAACATTTGGAAGTTATTAACCTAACTCTCCTTTCACATGGATTTATTTTAACAACCATGAAAAGTTAATTTGTCTCCAGGAATTTTGCAAACCATTGATGAAAGTAAAAATTTTCCTTAATAATGTTTCCATTCAAATATGACAAGTATAAGTAAGAATCTTTGATATCTTTTGATAGATATGAAGTGACCACACTAGAAAAGTTCTAGTTTTTCCCTATCTATAAAAAAAATTATTATCATTGTGCAAAGAAAGTTTTGAGGTTGTTTCAATAGATACTGTTGATTGAAACTTACATAAAATCATCAATAAGCTAATTGACAATTATGTTAGATCAAAGGGTAAGGCAAAACTATACTCAAAACCATGTAGGGGTCCAACACTCTAGGTTAACAGATCTACCTACCAATAAGAGTAGCTGTCTTTCTACCAACCACGCAGTCATATCCACCTTGTTTGTTCACACAAGTCCTGGGGGCACATTTTTGGATCTTCGCAGTATCTCCTTGAGTAAAATTAGCGAGACTATTAGGTCCCATTTCCTCAAAAGTCGTTAGATCCAAAGCTAAAAAAAATAGCATGCTTGTAACAAAAGGACTGTCTTGTTCTCCTTTGTTTCCAGTAAATTATTATTATCATAATTCATTTAGTTTTGTTTGAAAGTACATTTACTTTGTATAATCTTGGCCGAATAAACAAGAAAGAGGGCAGATAAATGTGTGTGTGATCACTAAACGGTGTGAATGCCTTCTTTTCAGAGAAAAATCTGGGAATGAATGTGCCAGTTCTCTATATGGCGCCCTTAAACACAGAATGGGATAGAATGAAGTATGTTACCTTGGCATTCTCCAATAAAATAGAAATTAGCACCATATCCCTTTCTGCAATAGCACTGCGTAAATGGCATTTCACTTCCATACCAATACAGGTCGTAGAGGTTGTATGTGTTACAAGTGAAGGGCCTCGTATTACTCAATTTGGATATTGCATTATCTTGCCAGATAAGCTCAAGTGCATCCTTGGTATTGTTTGGAATCCCCCATTCCAACACCACTGGAGTGTTATAGATGAAGCCAAATATTTGTTTTTAGGGGCTTTTTTTGTCTTTTCTATTAGATTTCCTTTTAGGTTAAAACTAGTATCTGTATATTAGCGATGGCAAGACCCTAGCCGTCAAGACGTTGGAAAAGGAAATAGAGAGGCAAGAAAAAGAGAAGAAAAAAGTGAGTTTTTTCTTGATGAGGGTTCTCAATCTCTTTGTGCCTTGATCTTAAGAGAAGATCGTCGTTGTATTCCAATTTTTTCGAAGTCTAGTGGATTCACAAAGTGCCTTTGCAGAGACGTAGCCCAAGTTTGGGTGAACTTCAATAACAAATTTTCTGGCGTGTTCATCGATTCTCGCTTTTTTTTATTACTATATTATGTCTGGTGAATTGTTTGTGAGCGTTATTTTTCTGGAATCGACGTGCGATTTCGTAACAACTGGTATCGAGCCTGGGTTGGCTAATCGAGAACATCGAGGGTTTTCGGTGACGTTCGATTGAAAGCAAACGGGATGGCGAAGATAAAATTAGAATCGATAAGTTCAATGGAGAGGATTTCGAATGGTGGAAACTACAAATAGAGGATTATCTTTATAAAAAAGATCTCTATGCACCACTTGAGGGTTGGAAACCCGAGATGGCGGAAGTGGATCCGACAGCAAAAGCCAGATGGAAAATTCTTGATCGAAAAGCATTAGGTGCGATTCGTCTAGGGTTGACGAAAAAGATAGGGTACCACATCGCGAAAGCAAAAACTGCAAAAGAAGTCATGGATATTCTAACGAATATTTATGAAAAGCCGTCCACATCAAATCAGGTATTTTTGCTGAAGAAACTGGTTAATATGAAGTTATTTGATAGAGGTTCTGTGGCAGAGCATATTAATAGTTTCACACAAGTCACGGGTCAATTGGAATCCGCGGGCATAAATTTAGATATGAAGCTTCAAGCTTTATTATTTTTATGTTCTCTTCCAAAAAGCTACAATACCGCAATGTAGGGAATTTCGAGCACCATGAAAGATGATTTAACTCTTGATGATGCTGTTAGTAGTATCATGGATGAAGAGATGTGAAGGAAAGTCTCAAGTGGAGATAATTTTTCTGCATCTACATCTTCAACGGCACTTGCAGTGGAGAACCGTAGAAGAAGTAAAAATAGAGGAAATTTCAGCGGTCGTGGCAGATCACAATCAAGGGGTGGGAGACAGGTTGCAAAAGATGAGTGTTAGTTTTGTCACAAAACCGGACACTGGAGGTTTCAGTGTGAAGCCTACAAAAAGAAGCAGCAAGATGAGAATCAATGTGCTAATGTAGTTAGCGATGAATCTTTGCTAGATAACTTGTGTTTGTCTGCAGGGTTTGACTTGACGACAGATAAATGGTTTATTGATTCCGGTGCTTCTTTTCATTGCACCTCGCAAAGAGACATATTTGATGATTATGTCAATGGAGATTTCGGACAAGTGGTTGTGGGAAACGGCCACATGTGTCCCATTGTTGGGAAAGGAAACGTGACTGTGAACATCTCAGGTGGAGGACGTCTAGTTTTGCGTGAAATTAGGCATATTCCGGAATTAAAGAAAAATCTGATTTCAACTAGTAATAACCTTTGGATGCGGAGAGTGGAAGATAACCTCAGGGGTAAGAGTAGTAGTAAAGGGAAAGCGTATTGGTACACTTTACCTTCTCCAAGGAGACAATATCAGTGATATGGTTGCAACTACAATGGCTACAGGTAATTTATCTACTCTTTGGCATTATCGTTTGTGACATCTTGGTGAAAAGGGTGTAAAGCAGTTACACTCAAGGAAATTACTTCCGGGTTTACAAAAAGTTGAGTTAGATTTTTGTGAGAGTTGCATTTATGGAAAACAGAAAGCTGTTAGTTTTCAATTGAATGGGCGACAAAATAAAGGCCAGAAGCTAGAGTTGGTTCATACTGATGTGTGGGGACCTGCTTAGGAACTCTCTTATGGTGGTAAAAGATATTTTGTCACATTCATTGATGATGCAACAAGGAAGACTTGGGTCTATGCTCTTAAAGAAAAATCAGAAGTATTCGGGATGTTCGGAATGTGGAAGACCATGGTAGAAAAAGAAACAAGTTATCAGATTAAAGCTCTGAAATCTTATAATGGTGGAGAATACACAAGTAAGGAATCTACAGAATATCTGAGTCGAGAAGGCATACACGGGCTAAAGACTGTTCCTAGAACTCCTCAAGAGACGGTGTAGCTGAAAGAATGAATAGGACTATTCTAGAACGTGTGAGATGCATGAGACTTCACGTGGGTCTCCCGCTACACTTATGGGTTGCCACAGTTGATACAGCTGTTTATCTTATCAACAGAAGTCCATCTAGTGTGCTGGATGGAGAAATACCACAAGAACGGTGGTTAGGTAAAAATATTAATTATTCACATCTAAAGGTGTTTGGTTGTATTGCATATGCTTTGATTGACAGGGAGGATAGGAAAAAGCTTGATGCTAAGTCCCAGAAGTGCGTCTTTATCGGATACGGTGGCGACGAGTATGGCTATAGGCTTTGGGATTATGAGAATAACAAAGTCATCCGCAGTCGCAATGTGGTATTCCATGAAAAAAAGATGTACAAGGATCGTCAGACAAAGACAGAGCATGAGAAGGTAGTACAACCAGAATATGTTGAATTAGACACAATGCCCATGAAGATGTTTCCAGTAGATCAAAGTTCACCTGAAAGAGAGGTTCAAGATGAGCCTATTATCAGTGAAGAGGTAGTTCAAGAAGAACGCAATGATTCGGAGCAAACGAATGACCTGAAGTACTTGTCTTGAGAAGGTCTGCACGTGTGAGAAAGTCAAAGGTAATTTTTTATCCATCCGCTAATACTGTTCTGAGCCATGTCTTATGTACAGATTCAGGAGAACCGGAGACTTACAATGAGGCAAAGGTAGACACGTCTCACTTGCAGTGGGAGTGTGCTATGAAAGATGAGATGAGTTCGTTACTTCAGAACAAAACTTGGGAGTTGACCAAGTTGCCCACAGGTAAAAAAGCTTTATTAAACAAATAGGTGTACAATGTTAAGAATGAAGCAGATGGTAGTATTAGATACAAGGCGAGACTTGTAGTCAAGGGCTTTTCTCAAAAAGAAGGGATCGACTACTCCGAGATATTTTCACCTGTAGTGAAAATGACATCAATTAGAGTTTTGATGAGTATAGTTGCAGTGGAGGATCTTCATCTTGAGCAGTTAAACTTAAAAACAACATTTTTACATGGTGACTTAGACGAAGAACTATACATGGCACAACCTAAAGGTTTTGAAGTCAAAAGTAAGGAGCACATGGTATGTCGCTTGAAGAAAAACTTGTATGGCTTGAAACAAGCTCCGTGGCAATGGTACCTAAAATTTGATGGTTTCATGCAAGAAAAAGGATTTGCACACTATGAGTCTGATCACTGTGTTTATTTTCACAAATATGATGATGGTGACATTGTGTATCTCTTTTTATATGTGGATGACATGCTAGTGGCTAATTCCAATATGAAGAGAATCGTAGAAGTGAAGAAGGTGTTATCATCACAGTTTGCTATGAAAGACTTGGGAGAGGCCAAGAATATTTTAGGCCTGAAAATCATCAGGGATAGGAAAAATAGGAAATTATGATTGTCGCAGGAAGACTATGTGAACAGGGTGTCAAAGAGGACAAGGCAAAACCAGTTGCAACTCCTCTAGCAAATCACTTCAAACTTTCAAAGGATATGTGTCTGAGCACTCGGGTTTTGAAATATGAGATGGCGGAAGTTCCATATGCATCAACAGTGGGGAGTTTGATGTATGCCATGGTGAGCACAAGACCAAACATTGCACAAGCAGTGGGAGTTGTGAGTCGATATATGCAGAACCCAGGCAGAGAGCATTGGACCCAGGCAGAGAGCATTGGAATGCAGTGAAATAGATATTGAGATATCTAGCAGGTACTTCCAATTACTCACTTTGTTATGGTGGTACATCTCTAGAGTTGTGGGGTTCTGTAGATGTAGATCATTCGGGTGATCGAGATAGTGGTAAGAGTACCACTGGATATGTCTTTACAATTGCAGGTACATCAGTCAGCTGTGTATCTCAACTACAAAAAGTAGTGGCTTTATCAATACAGAGGCAGAATACGTGGCGACACAGAAGCCTCCAAGGAAATCATGTGGTTACAAGATTATATGGAGGAGTTACATCGAAAACAGCTAGTCAGTACACTGTGGAGTGATAATCAAAGTGCAGTGCACTTAGCAAAGAATGCAGCTTATCACTCAAGACTTAGACATATCAAGAAGTGTTATCACTTTATCAGGTCAGCATTGAAAGATAATGAGTTAAAGCTACAGAAGATTGATGGCTCCAAGAATCCAGCTGACATGATGACCAAGGTAGTAGACAGAGAGAAGCATATTTCCTGTACTACTACCATTGGTATTACTCCATGTTGATTGATGAGGAAAATCGCAGAGGCACAAGTTTTTTAACTACTATTTTTTGAAGAAGATGGATACAAATTTGCTGGGTCATTGGGTATATTTGTCTTAAAGTGAGAGATTGTTATAGATGAAGCCAAATATTTGTTTTTAGGGGCTTTTTTTTTTTTTGTCTTTTCTATTATATTTCCTTTTAGGTTAAAAGTGGTATCTTTATATTAGTGATGGCAAGACCTTAGCCGTCAAGACGCTGAAAAAGGAAATAGAGAGCCAAGAAAAAGAGAAAAGAAAAAAGTGAGTTTTTTCTTGATGAGGGTTCTCAATCTCTTTGTGTCCTGATCTTGAGAGAATATCTTCGTTGTATTCCAACTTTTTCGAAGTCTAGTAGATTTGTAGAGTGCCTCTGCACGGAGACGTAGCCCAGGTTTGGGTGAACTTCGATAACAAATTTTCTGGCGTGTTCATCTGATTCTGCTCTTTTATTACTATATTCTGTCTAGTAAATTGTTTGCGAGCGTTATTTTTCTAGAATCAACGTGCGATTTCGTAACATGGAGCTGTGTCATTCAATCTCAAACCATATAAAGCTAGACCACAATAACCATGATCTATCTGCTAGGAAAGTGTAATTGCGCCCTTGATGTCCACCTTCTTCCTTGAAATCCACACGAATACCCTGAAGGATAAAGAGCAGCGTAGGCTAGCAGAATCCATCCCTCCCGGAGCAAGCACTACACTAGCTAGTTCTGGTGTTGGTTCCAGCATAGGTTGACCTGCAACCGACAACAATTGATTCTATACTATTCACTGTCACGAGGGTGTTGCAACCGACCGATGTAAAGACGTTCTGTGTCTTCGAGAAGACAAATTTACTTCCTTCGAAGTTCATTGGCAGACCAAGTCCTTCGCCCTCACAGCTTGCATTTGAGTAAATTAATGGAAGACTGACGGCAATCATGCCATTCATGAATGTCCGAATAGAGGGGAGTGATATGTTGAGAACTCGCAACTTAATCTTGTTTAGTATGGCAACCGTGTTGCTTTTTCTCGGGGGCCGATCTCGTACCAGTCCTCCAAGAAACAGCCGGCTCCTATTCCAGAGGGGAAGGGAATGGTGATGCTCCCACATCTTTCAGAACAGTTAGGCCTTGCAAGTCCTGGTGCTCCCGATGCTTGTATTATGAGGGAAACCAGAAGCACGAGAATTCGAAACACAGAGCTCGATATGATTTTTACGTCTAGGATGTGCACGGACCTAAAGGTATGGAGAAAGGGGATATGGACTAAAGTCTCTTAATATTGTTATTTATGTGGAAGAGGGGAAGAATTCTGATGCAACGTACGCATAATTTTATTCCAGCTCTGCTACTTCCTAATATCTCTGATGATGCTTCCTTGAGGATAGAAATTTCAAAGCTTGACACGTAGAGGACACCGATTTAAGCAGCCAAGTGTGACTTTTCCAAATTGTCGGGGAGATGGTTTTGTCATCATCTTTCTCATGAGAAAGACACGGAGAGTTACCAAGCTAGATGAGGTTTCGGGATGGCCCCTGTTAAGCACATTTTAATTAATACATCTATTCCTTTCCTTACTGACTTAAATTGTTTCATGTACGCATCAGTTCGTTTTTAATTTATCCTAGGACCAAAAATGTATGAAACTTTCCTCTTCCACGCTAGATTAAACAGTCTTTGCTTACTGTCACAAGATATCACTTTTCATTGCCAATCTCTTTTGCTTAGTATTGACTAGCTTGGTCGCTTACGGTTCCTGATTCAACATGAGCATGGTCTTTCTGTAAATTCTGAATATTAGTCTGAGTTTAGCTCTGTTTAGGTTATTCATTAAATCAATTTCTGAGGTTAACCTCGTTTAGAGGCCTTTCCCGATGAATGAGTGAGCAGTTGGGCATTGAGTAAATTAAAGGAAATTATTGCTAATCATCCCCATCCGTGCTTCCAGGGGAAATGAAATGCTGAGCAATTGTAATCCAATCTTATTTAAATATAGGATCCGTGTCTCCATTATTTAGCCACTCTTCTGGGATTTCCCGATATTTTTTGGGATTTTTTCCACAAAAAAAAAAAAAAACTTAAGAAATCAACATAATGAGATTCGAAGATTTTTTCTTTTGTTCCCATTGAAATGTCTCCTTTCAGAAATACTCTCCTTTCAGAAATACTCCAAGTCATTTTCAGAATGGAGTTTGCAGACACGTCTTTTGGTGCCACATTAGGACAAGGCTTGAAAGGTAGTGAGAAATGGGGATATTTCGAAAGCTATAGCTTACGGAGTTAGAAAAATCGGAAAGTTCAAGGCAACTGCATCGCACAGGTGATCTTTGACCGGCAGTTGAGGCATTAGGGCCATTGCAGTTGTGGGATCGGCGAAGAGTCCAAAGTAAATTGCTTTCCAGAGTCAAATTATTCACTGAGACCAGCAGAACTCTGTGTTTTGACTTCGGAACCTGATCTCCGGAAATAATCATGTGATATATATACAAAGGCGTGAATTTGGTCTTGCGAAATCTTTGTTTCTTTCAATGTGCCACAAGTGTTTGGCAAAGAAAAGAGCAACAAATCCAATTTTCAACTTTGACTGCTAAGATTGGACTTTTTCAAAGGCCTACGATGCACATCTCCCATGATCTATGATAGAGATAAATTATGAAGGTGCAATCAAATCTTAAAAATTTCAAAAAAGCACAATTAAATCCTAAAACTCATTAAATTCCTATAATGAAGTATCTATGTTAATTGCATTTAATTTAATTAATAGAAAATGTTAAGGTGGTCGTTTTTTTTTTTTTTATTACTTTCTTAACACATACATCTTCCACTAAGTGCCGCATAAAAAAACTTGAAAATTTTAAAAAAGAAAAAGAAAAATAAGACATTAAAATTTAAAAAAAAGAAACAAAAAAATTTCTTGATTGTGCTGAAGTCACTTTTACGGTTTTACCACGATGAATAAATGCAACATATGACCATACTGATTTGGTCCCATGGTACGTCTTATGAAATTCTGCAAATAAGAAGCTAATTGAATGGTGAAAGCCAGCTTAACAAAAGTGCTTGTCCGCAGGAGTACCAGTGACTGAAGTAATTTCTGCAATAATCATATTGACAACAGGTAATTTACGGATCTCAGATGAAAGAAAAAACACTGCATCATGCTCGTGCAAGATGATTGCAGTTTGCAAAGTATTTCCAAATTGACACATCCACTAAATGATGATGCCTAGCTAATTACAGAGATCTGAATAAATTTGGGATAGTATTATAGGTTAACAATTGATCGCTTGCAAACATCGAGAATAACTTCATAACCAATGGGTAACTAACTAGTCCTATTAGTGAAGGAATGAGTTTTCCTCCATTCTTTATTTTCTCTTTCTTTTGGTCTGAAGACTGATTTCCATGACAAACAGAGCAATATGACCCATAAGAGTAAGAGGCAAAACAAATCTTCACCACGACTCACTAGGCAAGAGGGGCTGAACATTCGAAAATGTAATGACATCCATGTCAATGTTTGACTTGTTAGATGAAAAAGCAGCATTATAAGATTCAGTTGCCTCGTGGTTCCCTTGATTTTGCAAAATAACTGAAGGATTTTGGAGCTTCCCTATACCCTCCAACTCCATTGCCACTTCTTTCATTGCAGGTCGTTTCCTCCCATTCAAGTTTAAGCACCTTTTTGCAAGGTTAGCAGCCGATGCAATCTCTTCCTTTTACCTTCTTTCAAAACTTGAGCATCAACAATGTCGAACAAACGGTTCTCTTCCATCGAGATTATGAAATACGTCGCAAGGCTTCTTCCTTCTTGTTCCCTCAGTGAAGAAATTGGCTTTTGCCCTGTTAAGAGTTCAACAAGTACCACTCCAAAGCTGTACACATCACTTTTATCAGTGAACTGACTTGATTGGAAATATTCGGGATCTAGATAGCCGAAAGTACCCTGTACCAATGTGGTTACATGAGTTTGATCAAGGGAAACTGACTTGGAAGTACCGAAATCCGCAACTTTTGCCCGATATTTCTCATCCAAAAGGATATTGCTGGACTTGATGTCTCGATGATAAATGGGAATAGAGGCTGCTGAATGCAAGTAGAATAAGGCTCCTGCAATTTCAGTTGCGATTCGTAGCCGCGCGTCCCACGATACATGAAACTCTTGATTTGGGTCATGTAGATATTGGTATAGAGTCCCATTTGGTATGAACTCATACACTAAAAGTGGGACTTCTGTCTCTAAGCAACACCCCAATAATTTAACCACATTCCTATGGTTGATTTGTGAGAGGATGAGGACTTCATTTATGAACTGTTCAACTTTTCCCTCGCCAATCACTTTTGATTTTTTAATCGCAACTATTTTTCCATCTGTTAACATTCCCTTGTAAACAGTACCTTGTCCACCTTGCCCAAGTATCCTATCATCATTAAAATTGTCAGTGGCCTTCTCTAAATCCTTGGAATTGAACAATTTGCTTTTTCGACATTGCCTTCTGGTGAAGATAGCTCACTTTTCAACAAAAAGGCCACCATTGCGTTTGAAGTGCTTCTCTTTGAGTTTGATTTCTCTTCTCTTCTTGACGTATTTGTACAACCTCCATAAGACAAGACACAAAACTAGTGCCCCAAAGGCTGCCCCAACCCCTGCACGCAAAAATTTAAGGGGTAATAGTGTTAAAAATACCCGCTGCTTGTCAAGAATCTATAGAGGCAGTGATCATCAAGAATTATAGTGACTCTGATTGAAAGGAGTATATATGGAATCGATTACCTGACTTTCCTTTCATATGGATTTATGTTAACAGCCATGAAAAGTTAATTTGTCCAGTAATTTTTCAAAACATTGACGAAAGTGGAAAAGTTCCTTTCTAATAATTCCATTTCCAATAGGACGAGAATAAGTAGGAATTTTTTTATTTATTTCTTTAATGTTTTCTTATCTATCAAAAATTAGGGTTCTGAGAAAGTTTCTCAGTTGTTTTGATAGATACTGTCTATTGAAACTCACGTATAATCCTCAATAAGCTAAAGGACAATCATGTTAGAACAAACGGTAAGGTAAAACAATACTCAAGAACAAGAAGGGGTCTGAAATTCTAGGTTAAAAGATCTACTTACCAATAATGATAGGTGTCTTTCTACCAGCGACGCAGTCATAGGTTCCCCGTTTGTTCACACAGATTCCGGGGCACAAGTCTCGATCTTCACATTCATTAATATCTGATGACAGGTGACAAAACAAACATATTAGCAGCGAAACCCATGTCCTTGAGTAAAATTAGAGAGATTAGTAGGTCGCATTTCCTCTTGAATTGTTTACTCCATAGCCGAAATATTATGCTTGTAATGAACGGACTCTCCCCTTTTGTTTCCAGTAAATTAGTATCATTATAATTCATGCAATTTTGTTGGAAATTCACTTTGTGGAATATGGATCAGTAAAACAATAAAAAGAAGGCAGATAAGCATGTGCGTGATCATCAAACAGTTTCAATGCGTTCTTTTCAGAGAAAATTCTGGGAACGAACAAGCCACTTCTCCGTTTAGTGCCCTTAAAAACAGAATGGATTAGCATGAAGTATATTACCTTGGCATCCTTCAGTAAGATAGGGGTTACCCCAGTATCCCCATCTGCAATAGCACTGTATAAATGGCATTTCACTCGTATACGATCCATAGAGGCTGTATCTGCTACATCCGAAGGTATCAAGATAGCCCGAGCCATAGGTTTGCTGGATAAGCCTGAGTCCGTAGTCAGTTTTGTTTGAAATCCCCCATTCCAACACCACTGGAACTGTATCATTCAAACGCAAATCATATAAACCTGTAACGTTAGACCTCAAGAACCATGATCTATCTGCCAGGAAAGCGTACTTGCATCCCTGAGGTTCACGTTCTTCTTGAAAATCCACATCAAAGCCTTGAAGGTTAAAGGGGAGCGTAGTCTGGCAGCATTGGTCCCTCCCGAAACAAGCACTATATCGGCCAATGTCAGCATTGCTTCCAGCACATTTTGATCTGCAACCGACAACAGCTGATTCTGTACTATTCACTATTGTCAGGGTGTTGCAGCCAACCGACGTAAATACGTTCTCTGTCTGGGAAAAGACAAATTGACTTCCATTAAAGTTCACTCGCGCACCAAGTCCTTCGCCCCCGCAGCTTGCATTTGAGTATATTAATGGAAGACTGACACTGATCATGCCATTCACGTAATCATAAGAATTGGGAAGTGAAATGTTGAGAACTTGCAATCCAATCTTATTTAGTATTGGAACCGACCTATTTTGGCAGAAGATCTCATACCAGTCATCCAAGAAACACCCGTCACCTATTCCGAAGGGGAAGGGAATGCCGACGTTCCCACATGTTTCATCACAGTTGGGCCTTGCAAGTCCAGCTGCAGCTCCTGATGCTTGTATCGTGAGGAAAACCAGAAGCACAAGAATTCGAAACTCTGAGTTCGACATGATGTTCACGTCTGTGTGTGCATGGACCTAAACATATGGAGAAAGGGGATATGGACTGAGTCCCTTAATATTGTTATTTATGTGGAAGAGGGGAAGAATTCTGATGCACTCTACGTATAATTTTGTTCCAGCTCTGCTACTTCCTAGTATCTGCGACGATGCTTCCTTGAATATAGAAATATCAAAGCTTGATAGGTAAAGGACACCAACGGAAGCAGTCAAGTGTGACTTTTCCAGCTGTTGGGAATATGATTTTCTCATCATCTTTATAATTGAGATATCTAGCCCTTTCCTTCTTGACTTAAATTGTTTCGCATACGAGTCGGTTCATTTTAATTTATCATAGACCAATAATGTATGAATTCTTCCTCTTCCACGCTAGATTAAATATGGTTCCACGTCTTTGCTTATTGTCGCAAAATTTCACATTTCATTGCCAATCTTTTTGTTTAGTAGTAAATAGTATTGGTCATTTACAGTTCCTAATTAAACATGAATGTGGTCTTTCTGTAAATTCTGAATATCTGTCTTAGTTTAGCACTGTTTCAGTTATTTATTAAATCGACTTCTGAGTTTAACCTTGTTTAGAGGACTCGAATTTCACCGTTTTTCACGATGAGTGAATGGCTGCACATTGAATAAATTACAGGAAATTATTGCTAATCATCCCTATCCATGTGTCCAGGGAAGTGAAATGTTGAGCGAATGTAATCCAATCTTACTTAGAGTAGGATTCATGTCTCCATAATTTAGCTAATCTTTCGCGAATTTCATGAAATTTTGGGATTTTTCCAGCCAAAAAAAAAAAAAAACTGAAGAAATTAACATGTTGAGATGTGAAGAAATTGTTTGCATGTCTTGGTTCATGGGAATCAAAACCGTGGGTGAAGAAAAACAAAGAGAGAAGAGAGGTGTCATGGCCTCTAAGTTTATTCTCTCAAGTTTAATTTGTCACTCAAAATTAATCAGTCTTTAATCTGAGTCATTAGTCGACTTTGTTGCCATTAAAGCCTCTATTTCCAGAAAGGCTCCAAGTCATTTTGAGATTGGAGGACTTTGGAGACTCGTTTTTTGTTCTAGACAAGCCCATTCGGACAAGGCTTGAAGCCTAGGTACTGAGAAATGGGGATTCAAAATCTTAGCTTTCGGAGTTAGAAAAACTGGAAAGTACGAGGCAACTGAACTGCACATGTGATCTTTGACTGGCACTTGAGGCAAGCAGACGATGCCTTTTTTCGACCGCTGAAATTGGACTTCTTCAAAGGCGTTGTTACTTTCGCTTCTCAACAAACGGTTGGAGTTTTGAGGGAGCCCATCAAGTGCGACATAGACAACCAATGAAGTTTCTTTTTTATCAAAGATCTAACCATCAGAACTTCAATTTTCTCGCCACACATGGCAAATAGAAACATAAGATCTATGCTAAGAGCACGATCCCACTTTAATGAAGTCTCGTATGCTCTCCAGAAGGGGAAGTCACGACTATAACTAAGAACGTAGAAACTTCAGAATCAATGCAAGGTCTCTAACTATTGAAATGCCATTTATAATTCCACCTTTACTAGGAAGACGTTTCAAATGCCACACATGGGTTACTGGACATGCTCAAAGATTGGACCTCTAGATGAAGATCCCTATGCATTAGTGCCAAGTTAACGAAACTCCCATACGTTACCAACTATAGATGACGTCATGATATTTCATTTTGAATACTGTTAACATCATGTCTCTGAGAATGCTTCCTGAGGACAGAAATATCAGGGCTTGATGAGTAGAGGACACCAATTTAAGAAGCCAAGTGAGACTTTTTTTCCATTGTTAGGGAGAGAATTTTGTCGTCATCTTTCTTGTGAGAAAGACTTCGAGCGGATGACTTTTCAGGGCCCTTTGCTGTGGATTTCGTTAAGCACGTTGGAATTGAGACTTTTATTCTTTTCTTTACTGACTTAAATTTTCTTTTGTATGTATGGGATCTTTTGTATTTTTTCCCGGACAAAAATTGTGTGAAGTTTTTCTTTCCTAGACCAAAATCATATTTGAAAAATAACTTCCAAAATCCTCCCATTAGTAAACAAACAATTTCTCCATTCTTTCTTTTCTCTGTATTTTGCTTTGAAAATCGATTTCCATGACAAAAAGAATTCTTTCAATTCCCAATTCAGTCATAAATCTTTTAATTTGATCAATTTAATTCTAATCATTTTAACAATCTACCAATATAGTCCTTCAATTCCTAATTTGTCAAGCTTGGCCATGGTCACTGCTTCTTCTTCCAAAGGCCGAAGACAAGGTGAACTCGATCGACATAAACAAGAAAGAAAGATGGACAATATGTCTGCATTAAACTCATCGGAAGCTCGAGCAACTCTATTTGTTTATCTCTTCTTCTTCCACACCACCACTCCAATCATCACAAGATCTAATCCCAGTAAATTCATCCGAAAAAAAAATGGCCAGAGAATATCCAATTCGTGTGGCAAAAGATTTCATCTCCACCAACCACCGCCTTCAACTCTCATCACCATTTTGGTCTCTGTTTCGACGCGAATAAACCCTGGCATTGATCAAATCAGTTCTTGTTTAATGTCAGAAAACAGCCATCCCTATTCTTGGTTCCGCTGATTCCCTTTGTCTTTTTTTTTTTTCCCCTTTCTAAATGGCTATTGGCTGAACATGTTTTTGTTCAGTAGTGAGTGAATGTTGTTGTTTGAGCAACTCAGGTAACACCAAAATTTCCAAAATAGGACATAGTGGAGTTGTTATCTCAAATAAGACTCAAAATAAATAAGGAAAATTCCAAATAAGGATTCGAAGTGGACTAATTTTCTCAAATAAATACCTAAAATTAACTTTGTATCAGATAAAGATATAAAGTGGATCTATTGTCTCAAATAAGGATCCAAAGTTGTTGAATCAATTCCAACTAAGAACCTGCGCTTGCGATCAGCCAAATTCGCCGGCTATCAAGCATGTGACATTTATGATGACGGGGGGTTTGGGCAATTTTTGTCCCAAAAAAAAAATATAAGGAAAATTAACAAATCCTAAAATAAAAAATAAAAAAATAAAAAAAAAAAGAACCTAGGTCTTCAGGTCTCTCCATTCCTTGTACTCATCCTCCACAAAGTTGAAAGTCGAAGACCCAAATTCTCCCCCGGTTGAGGCACGAATTAAAAGATAAGAAGAAAACCATATGCTTCTTTCTTTATTTGTGGAGACTGAAATTCTCCGCCAATTGAGGCACAAATTAAAAAATAAGAATAAAACCATATGCTTCTTTCTTTGTTTGTGGAGACCCAAATTCTCCGTCGGTCGAGGCACGAATTAAAAAACTAGAAGAAAACCATATGCTTCTTTGTTTGTTTGCGGAGACCCAAATTCTCCGCCAGTCGAGACACAAATTAAAAAAACAAGAAGAAAACCATATGCTTCTTTATTTGTTTGCGGAGACCCAAATTCTCCACCGCTCTAGGCACG
Source organism: Eucalyptus viminalis (assembly GCA_014182385.1). NCBI lineage: Eukaryota > Viridiplantae > Streptophyta > Magnoliopsida > Myrtales > Myrtaceae > Eucalyptus > Eucalyptus viminalis. The sequence goes on from CM024536.1 coordinate 16,708,478, forward strand.
AATTAAAAAACAAGAAGATAACCATATGCTTCTTTCTTTGTTTGCGGAGACCCAAATTTTCTGCCGCTCGAGGCACGAATTAAAAAACTAGAATAAAACCATATGCTTCTTTGTTTGTTTTGCGGAGACCCAAATTCTCCCCGCCGGTCAAGGCACGAATTAAAAACAACAAGAAAAACAAATGATTCTTTCTTTGTTTGCGGAGACCCAAATTCTCCGCCGGTCAATGCATGAATTAAAAAACAAGAAGAAAACCATATGTTTCTTTCTTTGTTTGCGGAGACACAGATTTTCTGCCGCTCGAGGCACGAATTAAAAAACTAGAATAAAATCATATGCTTCTTTGTTTGTTTTGCGGAGACCCAAATTCTCCGCCGGTCAAGGCACGAATTAAAAAACAACAAGAAAAACAAATGATTCTTTCTTTGTTTGCGGAGACCCAAATTCTCCGCCAGTCAATGCACGAATTAAAAAACAATAAGAAAACCATATGTTTCTTTCTTTGTTTGCGGAGACCCAAATCCTCCGCCGGTCGAGGCACAAATTAAAAAACTAGAAGAAAACCATATGCTTCTTTCTTTGTTTGCGGAGACCCAAATCTTTCGCCGGTCGAGGCACGGATTAAAAAACTAGAAGAAAACTATATGCTTCTTTCTTTGTTTGCGGAGACCCAAATCCTCCGCCGGTCGAGGCATGAATTAAAAAACTAGAAGAAAACCATATGCTTCTTTGTTTGTTTGCGGAGACCCAAATTTTCCGCCGGTCGAGGCACGAATTAAAAAACAAAAGAAATTTTTTTCTTTGTTTGCGAAGACCCAAATTCTCCGCCGGTCGAGGCACGAATTAAAAAACAAAAAAAAAAAAATGCTTCTTTCTTTGTTTGCGAAGACCCAAATTCTCCGCCAGTCAAGCAAGGCGGAGCGACGAGAATCGAGTCAACGACTGGGCAGCGATTTGGTTGAGGAACAGAAAGGAGAAGAAAAAGAAAACGTAAACATCTAAATGAATACCCTAAACTTAATTAATTTAGAATTTTCCATTTTTTTTCCAGTCACAAATTTTTGACAAAATTGCTCCTATTTTAATCAATAGAAAATGTCTACCTGAGAGTTAAGATCCTTAATAAAGATTAACTTGATCACTTCAGGTTCTTATTTGACACAAAATTCACCTAAGGTCATTCTTTGAAACAATGGGTTCACTTTAGGTCTCTATTTGATACAAAGTTTATTTTGGATCTTTATTTGATAAAATATATTCACTTCGGGTTCTTATTTGAAATTTTCCCAAATAAATATTGTCTCAAATAAGAGCTGAACTCATAGGCTAGCCAAATTCTTCACTAATCGGCAAAGTCGTGTGATTGTTTCGGCCACCAGAGAAGGGACATTTTTTTTCGAAAAATTCTGGGTTGTTTTTTTCTTGTTCTTCCTGTTTTTCTTTCTTGTATGAGTTCCCGGACTGGGAATTACTCTGCAACTCCGACTCCGACTCAGTCGACAATCCTAGGAACTTCAACAAGATCGAGGATGAATTGGGGGAATGAGGACCGTCGTCAGTGAGGCAGGCTACTCCGACCACTTGGATAACCTGAGCTGGATCAATCCCGGCTCTAAGACTCAGTATCAGCGGAAGAACTTGGGCGATTCTGGTCTGACTCAGGAAGTGTCCTCTCCACGAAAGCAAGCTCGGGGAGTTCAATCCAAAGGGCAAACTCGTCATGGCAAGGGGCGCTGCAAAAATGGAGGCGGCGGGGGGATTTTTTTCCTTTTTTTTTTTTTTTTGGGGGGGAGGGTGTGTGGGTGTGTAAAGGACGAGTATGGCTTCTCTGGAAGTGCGACGAAATAAGTCGGTGTTAATCACAATATTTAGCAAGCAAATTTTTGTAATTAGCTAACATGCTGCTGAAGATCCGATTACGGACATGCCAATCTTATCCAATATAAATTACTTTTTAAAGTTCTGGTAAATCAGGCAAGAACCGTAGTTCTACCATAAATTCTTATATATTTGCATGACAACTGTATCACCAGTACAGATTGACAGCACGATATGTTTTCTCTGATAAAGAATCGCTAATTGCGCATTTTCTTGCACTACAATGCAATCAAACATTGTCGTTTCAGCATGAAGAGCTCTCAGAAAGTCTATAAACTTCCAATCTCCCCCACCATGGCTTCTCTCTCTCTCTCTCTCTCTCCCTTTCTTGCTTCTAGAATAATCTGCAAGATCTTAAACCCTGAAAACTGGGTCGAGATCTCGAATTTTCCCTTGAATTTGCCTCTATTTCGAGAAAAAGCAATGGGTTTGGGAAAAACTCACTTAGAGATTCGCCCTTCTAATGTTGACAATTTTGCCGTCACTCAGTCTTGCGATCTCCGAACCCATAGAGAAAGAGCACTTGGGCGATGAAGATTTGGAGGGGACTGCGGAACTGTTAGCTTTAGCTGAAGAGGTGGAGCAACAGCAATAAATTTCGCCAACATGGAATCCTCGCATCTAGAAAAAGAGGGGGAAAAAAAATCAACCCGAAATTTTTAGGACAAAAATGTCCAATGGCCGGAACAATCACAAGACTTGCCAGCCATGAAGAGTTGGCCTCAGACCCCTATTTAAAACTAATTTGCCATTTCAAGTCCTTATTTAAGATAACATTCATTCTGAACTTTTATTTGAAAAAATAACTTTACTTCGAGGTCTCATTTGAAATTCTCTCCGGATAATCAATGACTCATGACTCCTTGCTCTACTTTTCTCTGTTTTTTTACTTTGATTGCTCCATTTTCTTCTAATTAGGTCATAAGAGTTTTTATTTTTTATTGAATGCAACTCCGAATTCAGTAGCGAGATTTCTGCAATTCCCAGATTTGTGATTCCATATTTCTCTTCTTTCCATCGTTTTCTTTTCTTTCTTTTTTATGGCTTTTGTTATTAATTTTTTTATTGGCCTATTTTCGGATGTGGCGCCTCTAAATTACATGGAAAAGATCACCATTTTCCATTCATCAATGTGGACAAAACTAACGATGGAACTTGATTGCATCGAGATGTCAAGTTTTAGGATTTAGTTACACATTTCAAAAGTTTAAAGACTCAATTGTACTTCCGTGACAAATTTTAAGACTTTTAAGACACTAGTTTCTATGTCTTATAACATTTGGAAGTCTTGTCTCTCTCCCTTGTGCTAACCAAAAGTTAACAATCAATTTGAGTGTTCACTTTAGAAAATTTCCACACGGTTTGGACCACACCAATTACGTAATTGGCACTCAGTTGTCGTTTGGCAGGGTAGAAAACTAAAAGGATGGTGGTTTTTAATAAATGATCTTTATACAGTTATCTGTTTGTTACTAGTTCGAAATTTCAGTCATCACCACAAAGCAATCACCCATACAAGATAGAGAAGGTAGTACTGGAAGTTTATAGCGGGAATTAAATGTTCCCTATGCACAAATTTTTTTTCTTAATTGTGCTGATGTCGCTTTTAACATAATATAATTGTGCTTAAGGGTCCGCTCGTTTCACGGATAATAACTTCCAAGAAAACATTTTCCGGATTTTCCGATGTTCGTTTCACGGAAAATAAACTACTCAAGGAAAATGTTTTCCATCATTGAGAAAAACAACCTTCAAAGATAGGAAAATGTTTTCCACTTTTCAAAAGTGAAAAACATTTTCCATAACTTCTTCTTTTCATTAACATATTTTTGTTTTATTTTTATGCTTTCTTTTTCTTTTTTTCTTTTTTCCTTTTCTTTTCTTTCTTTCCTTTTCAGCTTTCTTCCTTAGCCTTGGCCGGTCGCCGGCCACGACGACGGCTGGCGACCGGCCGCGGCTTCGAGCCAGCGACCGACCACGGCCATGAGTCAGCTTGAGCCTCACCCCAGACTGGCAAGGCTCCGCCTAGCCTGATCTGGTGAAGCCGAACTCGGGCCTCGCCAGATCGAGCGAGGCGGAGCTCTCACCGACCTGGGGCGAAGCTCAGGCCTCGCCAGATCCGGCGAGCTGGGCGTGGCTCGGGCCTCACCCGAGCTCGCCAGAGGTTCGCGGGCCGTGGCGAGCCGCGAGCTCGCCGGATCGGCGGTAGAGCTCGGGCTCCCGATCCAGGCAAGCCCACCGACCGTGAGCCCCGACGTGGAGAGGAGGGAGGGAGAGAGAGGGGTAGGTGCAGCCGCAGAAGACGGAGGATCAACCACCGCGACGTGGAAATTGACCGACTCCCTGCTGGCGGGTGGCCGTCTCGCCGACGGACCCGATCGCCGATCCCCCAAGTCAACCCCCGAGGCCGGACAGAGGAAGAAATGGAGGCAGGGAGACGGCGATTGGGGGAAAACTAAAAGCGCCTTGCACGACGATTGTCGCCGATCAGTGCGAGGAAGTCTTCGTCACCACCACCGCCGCGAGTCGACCGATCTTCATGGATTGAGAATCGCCAGCGGAGGAAGGAGCTGATGGAGGAAGGAGGAGGTAGAAGGAGGAGGAAGGAGGAAGGAAAAGAAAAAGGAAAAAAAGAGAAAGAAAAAGAAAGAATAAATAATAAATAATAAAAAATTCTATTTTTTAAAAATACAAATAATTAAAAATTATTTTTAAAAAATATAAAAAAAATAAAACTAATTTTTTGGTCAATTAAAAATAATAAAATTCAATTTTTGATAATTTTTCTCAAATAATTAAATTAGCTAACAAACGGTGTAAAATATTTTCCACTTAAAGTTTAGGTTTCGGTAGAATACTTTGGAAAATAGAGTCATTTTCCTGGAAAATGACAGGAAAAATGTTTTCAGAAAACTTGTGATATTTTCCGCGAAACGAACGGACCCTAAGATCCATTCATTTTACAAAAATATTTTTAAAAAGGATAACAAGATAAAAAGATAAAAAATAAATAGACATCATAAAAAGATTGAAAAAAAAAGTAAAATTGAACAATAAAAGCACAATGATAAAAAAAAAAATGAAAAAATTGACGAAAAGGAAATGGAAAAATCGGGCCTAGTAGGCCGGCGGGTCCAGTCCATCTTTTCATTGAATTTTCGGCTCTTTCAAAAGTTAGGCCCGGCTTCCCATTTATTTTCTTTCTTTCGGCCCACTTTTCTACCCTTCTCTTTGAGCCCAAGAGAAAACAATGGAAAGCCCAGCCCAGCCTTTCCTCCAGCCTTGTTTCGGCAGAGACCAGTACGCCCGGAGAGAGGAAAGAGAGACGTGACCGTGACACAGCAAGGCGGGGCTCGCGTACGTGCGTCTGTGAGCAAGGCTGTGAGCGACGTGCTGTGACCAGAGCACACCTGGGAGCCTTGTAGAATAGCTGAGCTGGCGGGTAGGAGGGGGAGGCGTAATAGGAAGATTCCTCAAGCGAGGGCAGCGTGAGGGAGGGAGAGAACGCTCGGCCGAGGCATGAAGGGGCGAGAGAAGAGAAACGTAACAGAGGGGCTGATCCTTTTCTTCACTGAAGCGATATCACAAAGAACCTTATTGAGAAATTTATCGTGTAGAAAATTGAGGATTAATTTTTAACACCTAATTATCATGACTAGTATTAATTATTAAAAAATGAATTTTTATTTTTTTTTAAAAAATATTAAAAAATTAATAAATTAAAAAGAGAAAAGTAAATAATTTTCATTAAAATTCATTGCGAATATATATTAGAGATATTTTGATTGTTAGCACTAATTATTAAAATTTCCAATTTTTTTTTTTTTAAAATAGAAAATTTATTAGTAAATAAAGAAATTAGAAAAAGCGGACCGGGCTAGGCTGGCCGGGCCCTTTCTTTCTCCTCTCCCCTTTGTCTCTCTTCGCTTGGGCCCAGGCCCAGCATCCTTCTTATTTCCCCCACGCGGCCCATCTCCCTTTTGTTTCGGCCCGGCCCGAGCGTGGCTCTTCTTCTCCTTCCCTTCTGTCCGCTTGGACCGTGGCTCGAAGACGGAAAGGACGACGTAAGCGACGAAGGACAGGAAGAACAGGGCGAGCGATCGCGGGAGACGCTCCGTCGGTCGGGGCAGGCTGGCCAGAGGCAGCTGGAACGCCACATCCCATGCGTGCCCTTACGTAAAAGGAGGGGCTCGGTTTTTGCTTGCGGGGGCCAAGAGAGAGCAACTGGTAAGACTGAGAAGGCGAGAGCAAGAGAGAGAGAGAGAGAGAAGGAACTGTGTTCTCAAGGCTCTTGGGGTGAGCAAGAGGGAAAAAAACCAGAGAAGCTTGGAAAAAGAGAGGTCCCAGCGAGCGAGAACGGAGAGGGAGCAGAGGGGTGATCTAAGGTGGGGGGGTCTCTCTTCAACGTCTCTCTCTCGGGGCGAATAGCCATCAATGGTGCAGAAGCGAAAGCTCGCCCAGCGGACGTACCGTCGCCTCCTCCGTCCGCCTCTCTTGTCCTCCGCATCGCCGCTATTCTTTGCAGCCGCCACCACGCCTAGCTCGCCCCATTCGCCGGCAAAACCGAGTCCTGTCGGATGGCCATAAATCGGAGAGAGACCGGCGCACTCGATGAGAACGACATGCCGGAAGACGAAATGAAAAATCTCGGGGATGAAGCTTTTGATTCCGAATTAGAATCAGACGCAGGAGAAAAGGAAGATGTGAAGTTGCCCGAAGCTAAGGAAAACGTCGCATACGACAGGGACGGCATTCTGGATAAGCTCGGAGACACGGGCTGGCCTCAGGATGTGCCCTGGGTACGTAGGCTCTCCGTAGATATCGACAGCCGACAAGAGCAAGAGGAATTGGGTTAATTGTATGTGTTGAGCCCAATTCAAGGAATTGGGTTCTGGCCAGGTTAGATGGGCTTGTTAGATTAGCTTCGGCCCGAACTTAATCCGTTGGGTTGGGCTTAGTTGAATGCCAGAGGAATTGGGTTAATCGTATGTGTTGAGCCCAATTCGTTTTTTAACCGGTTAAAGCCTTTTAATGTGTAATGCCCATTCGTGTCCTTGAGCCCAGATTCATGTGACCTGCAGTAGCCCCTTTTTCGGGTTGGACCACAAGTCCCGGCCCGGATCGGTATTTTCGGAATAAAATATTTTTAAAGAAAAGTAATAAAAATTAATTTAAAAATGTTAAAAATTCAGAAATTCATGAAATTCAGAAAATGACTAAAAAATTTCAAAAATTAAAATTCCTTGAATAGCTTAAAAAATGGTTTTTGGGTAATCTTTTTTAAAAGTGTGAGCCTTTTTTTTAATCTAAAATTGTGCTCAACATTGATCGAGCCCTTAGGATTTCGATTGTCCTTAGAAATAATTGCTCTTGATTGCACACTTTCGACATGATTATTATGGCTTCCCTTTAACCTATTTAGGATTGACATTTATTTATCTCTTAGTGTTAGATGTTTGTTTTTCTTTGCAATTTATTCGGTATGTTCGTTTTGTGGAAAATAATTTCCAGGAAAACATTTTTCGGATTTTCCGGCGTTCGTTTCACGGAAAATGAATTTATTGAGGAAAATGTTTTACATCAAAGGAAAAAAAAAAAGTCTTCTAAAATAGAGGAAAATGTTTTCCACTTTTGAAAAGTGAAAAACAATTTTCTCGCTGATCTCTCTTATCTCAATTCTCACTTCTTCCTCCCATTACTTCTTCTTCTTCTTTTTTAAATTCAAATTATTTTTTAATTTTCTTTTTCTTTTTAATTCAAATTATTTTTAATTTCCTTTTCTTTTTTTTTCTTTTCTTCATTTTCTTTTCTTTGTTTCCCAACTTCTTCTTTCTTGCCTAGTCGTTTAAACAGTGAACCTTAAGCCCGTCGATCTCAAACTCGCACTTGTCGATCCGGTAGCCTCGAGCTTGACACTCGCATTGGCCAATCTAGGGAGCGGAAAATATTTTTCTTACTGAACACCAGAAAATATTGTCATTTTTTTGGAAAATGACTTCTAGGAAAATATTTTCCAGAAATAGCCAATTTTCCGCGAAATGAACGGACCCTCAATGCTTCCCTTAGTTTCTAATTGTTATTTTAATGATTGTACACCTATATGATCACCTCACATGTTAGTAAATAGGTCTAAAATCAATCCAAATTGCTTGACAAAAATCATTTTGAAATAAACAAAATTAAGTACCGAAATGACATTAATTGTTTAATTAGCGTAATCAAGTTTTCGACCTTAGATTTCCTAGTTGCATAGGAAATGAAGTATGCTCACATGCTTCACTTAGTCACTAGCCGACTCTAATTGGTTGGTGGCGACTCATTTTTAAAAATTCTCATAGCATCTATTCAAACACCCGACGTTGCGCGAGGTATGAACTTAGAAGAGCTCGCATTTAAATTATGAGCCTTTGGCCTGTTTTTTAGATAATACCCCTAAACCTACTATTCTCCTTACCAAGGGGTAGATCGTGACACTTGGTAGCCAATGTGGTTACATGATTTTGATCAAGGGAAATGGATTTTGAAGTATCGAAATCTGTCACTTTTGCTTGATAATTCTTATCCAAGAGGATATTGGTGGACTTGATGTTTCCATGATAGATGGGAATGGAGGTTGCTGAATGCAAGTAGAATAAGGCTCAAGCAATTTTATTTGCAATTCGTAGACATGTGTCCCATGATACATGAAACTCTTCATTTGGGTCATGCAGATATTGGTATAGAGTCCCATTTGGTATAAACTCATACACTAAAAGCAAAACTTCTGTCTCTAAGCAACACCCCAGTAACTTAACCACATTGTTATGGTTGATCTATGAGAGAATGAGGACTTCATTTATGAATTGTTCAACTTTTCCCTCGTTTATCACTTTTGATTTCTTGACGGCCACTATTTTTCCATTTGTTAACATCGCTTTGTATACAATACCTTGTCCACTTTGCCCGAGTATCCTATCATCATTGAAATTGTCAACGGCCTTCTCTAAATCTATGGAGTTGAATAATTTGCTTTTCTCAACATCGACTTCTGGTGAAGATAGCACACTTTTCAACAAAAGGCTGCCATTATGTTTGAGGTACTTCTCTTCGTGCTTGAGTTGTTTTCTCCCCTCGATGTATTTGTACAACCTCCATAAAAAAGACACGAAAGTAGTGCCCCAAGCCCTGCATTGCAAAAGTTTAAGGTGTAAAAGTGTCAAAAATGTCCTCTGCTTGTCAAGACGCTATGAAGGCACTTATCATCAAGAATTTAAGTGGCTCGATTGAAAGGAAAACATATGGAAGTGATTAACCTAACTCTCCTTTCATGTGGATTTATCTAAATAACCATGAAAAGTTAGTTTGTCTCTAGGAATTTTGCAAACCATTGATGAAAGTGAAAATTTTCCTTTACAATATTTCCATTCAAATATGACGAGAATAATTAAGAATCTTTGATATCTTTTGATAGATATGAAGTGACCACACTAGAAAAGTTCTAGTTTTTCCTTATCTATAAAAAATAATTATGATTGTGCAAAGAAAGTTTTGAGGTTGTTTCTATAGATTATGTAGATTGAAACTTACACATAATCATCAATAAGCTAATGGACAATCATGTTAGAGCAAAGGGTAAGGCAAAACTATACTCAAAAGCATGAAGCGGACCAACACTCTAGGTTAAAAGATCTACTTACCAATAAGAATAGCTGTCTTTCTACCAACGACATAGTCACATCCACCCTGTTTGTTCACACAAGTCTCGGGGCACATTTTTGGACCTTCACATTATCCACGACAGAAAACCCATCTCCTTGAGTAAAATTAGCGAGACTGTTAGATCCCATTTCCTCAAAAGTTGTTGATTCCAAAGCTAAAAAAATATCATGCTCGTAACAAAAGGACTGTCTTGCTCTCCTTTGTTTCCAGCAAATTATTATCATTATAAATCATTCAGTCTTGTTTGAAAGTACATTCACTTTGTATAATCTTGGGCGGATAAACAAGAAAGAGGGCAGATAAGCATGTGTGATCACTAAACAGTGTGAATGCCTTCTTTTCATAGAAAAATCTGGGAATGAACAAGCCACTTCTCTATTTGGTGCCCTTAAACACGGAATGGGATAGAATGAAGAACTTTACCTTGGCATTCTCCAATAAAATAGAAATTACCACCATATCCCCTTCCGCAATAGCACTGCGTAAATGGCATTTCACTTCCATACCAATACAGGTCGTAAAGGTCGTAAAGGTCGTATGTGTTACAAGTGAAAGGCTTAGTATTACTCGATCTAGATATTGCATTACCTTGCCAGATAAGCTCAAGTGCATCCTTGGTATTGTTTGGAATCCCCCATTCCAACACCGCTGGAACTGTGTCATTCAATCTCAAATCAATAAACCTGTAAAGTTAGACGACGATAACCATGACCTATATGCTAGGAAAGCGTAATTGCACGCTTGATGTCCACCTTCTTCCTTGAAATCCACATTAATACCCTGAAGGTTAAAGAGCAGCGTAGTCTGGCAGAATCCATCCCTCCCGGAGCAAGCACTACATCAGCTAGTGTTGGTGTCGATTCCAGCACAGGTCGACTTGCAACCGACAACAATTGATTCTATACTATTCACTGTCATGAGGGTGTTGCAATCGACTGATGTAAAGACGTTCCATGTCTTCAAGAATACAAATTTACTTCCTTCTAAGTTCATTGGCACACCAAGGTTTTGTTTGTTAAAAAGTGTTTCTGTTCCCCGGAACAAAATTTTCTGTTCTTTTGTTCCAGAGAACTAAAAAAGAACATAAACGTATTTGGTAAAACTTTTGTTCCTGGAAACAAAAAATCTATTATTTTTGTTCTTGAAAACAGATTTGAAACATAAACAAGAAGTAGAAAAAAATAGTTTCTTGTTCTTGGAAACAATTCCAAGAAACAATTTTTCTTTCTCTTCTTTTTTTTTCTTCTTCCCTTTGGCTGGTCACTGACCTTGGCCATGGCCGGATCGCCGGCGACCGGCCGATGAGGGCTGGCGACCTCACCGGAGCGTCGCTGGCCTAAGGTGATGCCAAGCCTCGCCGGTGGCTTGGTGAGGCTCACCTGGCCACTGAGGCCACCGGTGAGGCTCGACCTCACCCAGATCTGGCGAGGCCGAGCCTCGCGGTGGCCTAGCGAGGCTCCGACGAGCTTGCCAAACCTCGCCTAGCCAATCATCAGTAGCTGACCACTACCATGGCTAGCGACCGGCCACAAAAGAGGAAGAAGGAAAAAAAAAAAAAAAAAAGAGAAAAAAAGGAAAAAATATAATAAAAATATTGAAAAAAAAAGAATCATATAAGTTTAGCACACGCATTTCTATTCCTCGAATAGAAATTTTTTACAGTTACCGAGAGCGTTCTTATACTTAGAAATTGTTTCCGGAAACAGAAGTAGAAAAAACTATTTTTGTTCAAAAATTGTTCCCCGAAACAAAATGGGTTACCAAATGCACCCCAAGTCCTTTAACCCCGCAGCTTGCATTTGAGTAAATTAATGGAAGATTGATGTTAATCATGCCGTTCATGAATCTCCAAATAGAGAGGAGTGATATGTTGAGAACTCGCAATTTAATCTTGTTTTGTTTCTCAGTAGTCAAACGGCCTAATCTGGAGCATAGAGCGGCTACGCGAATCTTGTTTAGTATGGCAACCATGTTGTTCTCTGGCAGTCGATCTCGTGCCAGTCCTCACAAGAAACACCCGGCTCCTATTCCAAAGGGGAAGGGGATGGTGATGCTCCCACATCTTTCAGAACAGTCAGGCCTTGCAAGTCCTGGTGGTCCTAATACTTGTACCGTGAGGGAAACCAGAAGCATGAGAATTCGAAACACCGAGCTCGACATAATTTTTACGTCTAGGAAGTGCATGGACCTAAACGTATGGAGAAAGGGGATATGGACTGAAGTCTCTTAATATTGTTATTTATGTGGAATTGGGGAAGAACTCTGATGCACCGTACGCATAATTTTATTCCAGCTCTGCTACTTCCTAGCATCACTGACGATGCTTCCTTGAGGATAGTAATTTCAAACCTTGATACGTGGAGGACACCAATTTAAGTAGCCAAGTGCGACTTTTCCAAATTGTTGGGGAGATGATTTTGTCATCACCTTTCTCATGAGAAAGACTCGGAGAGTTACCTAGCTAGATGCGATTTCAGGACCCTTTGTTTTGGCCCCTGTTAAGCACATTATAATTAATATATTTATTCCTTTCCTTGCTGACTTTAATTGTTTCATGTACGCATCAGTTCGTTTTTAATTTATCCTAGGACCAAAAAATGTATGGAATTTTCCTCTTTCACGCTAGATTAAATAGTCTATGCTTATTGTCACAAGATATCACATTTCATTGCCAATCTATTTTGCTTAGTATTGACTAGCTCGGTCGCTTACAGTTCGTGATTCAACATAAATATGATCTTTCTGTAAATTCCGAATATTAGTCTAAGTTTAGCTCTGTTTACAGTTCCTAAGTTCAACCTCGTTTAGAGAACTTTCCCGATGAATGAGTGATTCGCTGCACATTGAGTAAATTAAAGGAAATTATTGCTAATCATCCCCATCCGTGTTTCCAGGGGAAGTAAAATGCTGAGCAATTGTAATCCAACCTTACTTAAGTATAGGATCCGTGTCTCCATAATTTAGCCACTCTTCTGGGAATTTCCGGATATTTTTCGGGATCTCTCTCTCTCTCCCCCCTCCAAAAAAAAAAAAAAAACTTAAGAAATCAACATAATGAGATAATGAGATTCGAAGATATTTTCTTTTGTTCCCATTGAAGTGTCTCCTTTCAGAAAGGCTCCAAGTCATTTTCAGATTGGAGTTTGAAGACACGTTTCTTGGTGCCACATTAGGACAAGGCTTGAAAGGTAGCGAGAAATGGGGATATTTCGAAAACTATAGCTTACGGAGTTAGAAAAATCGGAAAGTTCAAGGCAACTGCATCGCACAGGTGATCTTTGACCGGCAGTTGAGGCATTAGGGCCATTGCAGATGTGGGATCGGCGAAGAGTCCAAAGTAAATTGCTTTCCAGAGTCAAATTATTCACTGAGACCAGCAGAACTCTGTGTTTTGACTTCGGAACCTGATCTCCGGAAATAATCATGTGATATATATACAAAGACGTGAATTTGGTGTTGCGAAATCTTTGTTTCTTTCAATGTGCCACAAGTGTTTGGCAAAGAAAAGAGCAATAAATCCAATTTTCAACTTTGACTGATAAGATTGGACTTTTTCAAAGGCCTACGATGCACATCTCCCATGATCTATGATAGAGATAAATTATGAAGGTACAATCAAATCTTAAAAATTTCAAAAAAGTATAATTAAATCCTAAAACTCATTAAATTCCTATAATAAAGTACCTATGTTAATTGCATTCAATTTAATTAATAGAAAATGTTAAGGTGGTCGTTTTTTTTTTTTATCACTTTCTTAACACATACATCTTCCACTAAGTGCCACATAAAAAAACTTGAAAATTAAAAGAAAAAGAAAAATAAGACATAAAAATTCAAAAAAAGGAACAAAATTTTTTCTTGATTGTGCTGAAGTCACTTTTACGGTTTTACCACGATGAATAAATGCAACATATGATCATACTGACTTGGGCCCATGGTACGTCTTATGAAATTCTGCAAATAAGAAGCTAATTGAATGGTGAAAGCCGGCTTAACAAAAATGCTTGTCCGCAGGAGTACCAGTGACTGAAGTAATTTCTGCAATAATCATATTGACAACAGGTCATTTTCGGATCTCAGATGAAAGAAAAAACACTGCATCATGCTCATGCAAGATGATTGCAGTTTGCAAAGTATTTCCAAATTGACGCATCCACTAAATGATGATGCCTAGCTAATTACAGAGATCTAAATAAATTTCGGATAGTATTATAGGTTAACAATTGATCGATCGCAAACATCGAGAATAACTTCATAACCAATGGGTAACTAACTAGTCCTATTAGTGAAGGAATGAGTTTTCCTCCATTCTTTATTTTCTTTCTTTGGGTCTAAAGACTGATTTCCATGACAAACAGAGCAATATGACCCATAAGAGTAAGACGCAGAACAAATCTTCACCATGACTCACTAGGCAAGAGTGGCTGAACATCCGAAAATGTAATGACATCCATGTCAATGTTTGACTTGTTAGATGGAAAAGCAGCATTATAAGATTCAGTTGCCTTGTGGTTCTCTTGATTTTGCAAAATAACTGAAGGATTTTGGAGCTTCCTTATACCCTCCAACTCCATTGCCACTTCTTTCATTGCAGGTCGTTTCCTCCCGTTCAAGTTTAAGCACCTTTTTTTGCAAGGTTAGCAACTGATGCAATCTCTTCCTTTTACCTTCTTTCAAAACTTGAGCATCAACAATGTCAAACAAACGGTTCTCTTCCATTGAGATTATGAAATACATTGCGAGGCTTCTTCCTTCTTGTTCCCTCAGTGAAGAAATTGGCTTTTGCCCTGTTAAGAGTTCAGCAAGTACCACTCCAAAGCTGTACACATCACTTTTATCAGTGAACTGACTTGATTGGAAATATTCGGGATCTAGATAGCCGAAAGTACCCTGTACCAATGTGGTTACATGAGTTTGATCAAGGGAAACTGACTTGGAAGTACCGAAATCCGCCACTTTTGCCCGATATTTCTCATCCAAAAGGATATTGGTGGACTTGATGTCTCGATGATAAATGGGAATAGAGGCTGCTGAATGCAAGTAGAATAAGGCTCCTGCAATTTCAATTGCGATCCGTAGCCGCGTGTCCCACGAAACATGAAACTCTTGATTTGGGTCATGTAGATATTGGTATAGAGTCCCATTTGGTATGAACTCATACACTAAAAGCGGGACTTCCGTCTCTAAGCAACACCCCAATAATTTAACCACATTCCTATGGTTGATTTGTGAGAGGATGAGGACTTCATTTATGAACTGTTCGACTTTTCCCTCGTCAATCACTTTCGATTTTTTAATCGCAACTATTTTTCCATCCGTTAACATTCCCTTGTAAACAGTACCTTGTCCACCTTGCCCAAGTATCCTATCATCATTAAAATTGTCCGTGGCCTTCTCTAAATCCTTGGAATTGAACAATTTGCTTTTTTCGACATTGCCTTCTGGTGAAGATAGCTCACTTTTCAACAAAAGGCCACCATTGCGTTTGAAGTGCTTCTCTTTGAGTTTGATTTCTCTTCTCTTCTTGACGTATTTGTACAACCTCCATAAGACAAGACACAAAACTAGTGCCCCAAAGGCTGCCCCAACCCCTGCATTGCAAAAATTTAAGGGGTAATAGTGTTAAAAATACCCGCTGCTTGTCAAGAATCTATAGAGGCACTGATCATCAAGAATTATAGTGACTCTGATTGAAAGGAGTATATATGGAAGTGATTACCTGACATTCCTTTCATATGGATTTATGTTAACAACCATGAAAAGTTAATTTGTCCAGTAATTTTTCAAACCATTGACGAAAGTGGAAAAGTTCCTTTCTAATAATTCCAGTTCCAATATGACGAGAATAAGTAGGATTTTTTTTTTCTTTAATGTTTTCTTATCTATCAAAAATTAGGGTGCTGAGAAAGTTTCTCAGTTGTTTTGATAGATACTGTCTATTGAAACTCACATATAATCCTCAATAAGCTAAAGGACAATCATGTTAGAACAAACGGTAAGGTAAAACAATACTCAAGAACAAGAAGCGGTCTGAAATTCTAGGTTAAAAGATCTACTTACCAATAATGATAGGTGTCTTTCTACCAGCGACGCAGTCATAGGTTCCCTGTTTGTTCACACAAATCCCGGGGCACAAGTTTCTTTCTTCACATTCATTAAAATCTGATGACAGGTGATAAAACAAACATATTAGCAGCGAAACCCATGTCCTGGAGTAAAATTAGAGAGATTAGTAGGTCGCATTTCCTCTTGAATTGTTTACTCCATAGCCGAAATATTATGCTTGTAACGAACGGACTCTACCCTTTGTTTCCGGTAAATTATTATCATTATAATTCATTTAATTTTGTTTGAAATTCACTTTGTGTAATATTGGGCAGTAAAACAAGAAAAAGAAGGCAGATAAGCATGTACGTGATCATCAAACAATTTCAATGCGTTCTTTTCAGAGAAAATTCTGGGAACAAACAAACAAGCCACTTCTCTGTTTAGTGCCCTTAAAAACGGAATGGGATAGCACAAAGTATGTTACCTTGGCATCCTTCAGTAAGATAGGGGTTACCCCTATACCCCCGTCTGCAATAGCACTGTATAAATGGCATTTCACTCGTATACGATCCATAGAGGCTGTATCTGCTACATCCGAAGGGATCAAGATAGCCCGAGCCATAGCCTTGCTGGATAAGCTTGAGTTCATAGTCGGTTTTGTTTGAAATCCCCCATTCCAACACCACTGGAACTGTATCATTCAAACTCAAATCATATAAACCTGTAACGTTAGACCTCAAGAACCATGATCTATCTGCCAGGAAAGCGTACTTGCATCCTTGAGGTTCACCTTCTTCTATAAAATCCACACTAAAGCTTTGAAGGTTAAAGGGGAGCGTAGTCTGGCAGCATTCATCCCTCCCGAAACAAGCACTATATCCGTCAATATCGGCACTGGTTCCAGCACATTTTGACCTGCAACCGACAACAGCTGACTCTGTACTATTCACTGTTGTCAGGGTGTTGCAACCAACCGACGTAAATACGTTCCATGTCTGGGAAAAGACAAATTGACTTCCTTCAAAGTTCACTGGCACACGAAGTCCTTTGCCCCCGCAGCTTGCATTTGAGTACATTAATGGAAGACTGACACTGATCATGCCATCCACGAATTCACGATAATTGGGAAGTGAAATGTTGAGAACTCGCAATCCAATCTTATTTAGTATTGGAAACGACCTATTTGGGCAGACGATCTCATACCAGGGATCCAAGAAACACCCGGCACCTACTCCGAAGGGGAAGGGAATGCTGACGTTCCCACATTTTTCAACACATTTGGGCTTTGCAAGTCCAGCTGCAGCTCCTGATGCTTGCATCGTGAGGAAAACCAGAAGCACAAGAATTCGAAACTCTGAGTTGGACATGATGTTCACGTCTGTGTGTGCATGGACCTAAACATATGGAGAAAGGGGATATGGACTGAGTCCCTTAATATTGTTATTTATGTGGAAGAGGGGAAGAATTCTGATGCACTCGACGCATAATTTTGTTCCAGCTCTGCTACTTCCTAGTATCTGTGACGATGCTTCCTTGAATATAGAAATATCAAAGCTTGATAGGTAAAGGACACCAACGGAAGCAGTCAAGTGTGACTTTTCCAGCTGTTGGGAATATAATTTTGTCATCATCTTTATAATTGAGATATCTAATCCTTTCCTTCTTGACGTAAATTGTTTCGCATGAGAGTCGGTTCATTTTAATTTATTGTAGACCAATAATGTATGAATTCTTCCTCTTCCACGCTAGATTAAATATGGTTCCACGTCTTTGCTTATTGTCGCAAAATTTCACATTTCATTGCCAATCATTTTGTTTAGTAGTAAATAGTATTGGTCATTTACAGTTCCTAATTAATCATGAATGTGGTCTTTCTGTAAATTCTGAATATCTGTCTTAGTTTAGCACTGTTTCAGTTATTTATTAAATCGACTTCTGAGTTTAACCTTGTTTAGAGGACTCAAATTTCACCGTTTTTCACAATGAGTGAACGGCTGCACATTGGATAAATTACAGGAAATTATTGCTAATCAACCCTATCTATGTGACCAGGGAAGTGAAATGTTGAGCAATTGTAATCCAATCTTGCTTAGAGTAGGATTCTGTGTCTCCATAATTTAGCTAATCTTTCGTGAATTTCATGATATTTTGGGATTTTTCCAGCCAAAAAAAAAAAAAAAAAAAAAAAAAAAACACAAGAAATTAACATGATAAGATGTGAAAAAATTTTCTTTTGTTCCCATTAAAGCCTCTACTTCCAGAAAGGCTCCAAGTCATTTTGAGATTGGAGGACTTTGGAGACTCGTTTTTTGTTCTAGACAAGCCCATAAGGACAAGGCTTGAAGGTACTGAGAAATGGGGATTTTCGAAATCTAGCTTTCGGAGTTAGAAAAACTGGAAAGTACGAGGCAACTGAACTGCACATGTGATCTTTGACTGGCACTTGAGGCAAGCAGACGATGCCTTTTTTTGACCGCTGAGATTGGACTTCTTCAAAGGCGTATGCTGCCCGTCTCCCATATAATATGCAATCACAGCCGATGATCGAGGGTGACTCTCACGTGGAGCCCCCATAATAAGTGATTATGACGGATCAAGTCCATAAAGACTTGGATCCAGGCAAGAATTTTGCGCAAGACCAGTGGAAAACGGGTTAATCTAATTCCCATCCATATGGAAACCAATTTGTACGCAAACAAGCTTGGAAATATCAGCATGGTGCGAACCAATGATGACTTGTAAAATCTATGGCCTTCAAGACCGTTATCAGATGAGAACTTAAATTAGAACTGTCCATTGACCTAGTCTCGGACAGCACAGAACAGAGAAACTATGGTTCCGTAGCTAGCTATTGCGCTGACGATGACTCATTTTAGAACACAGGCTTCTTGGTGGTCGGCAGCCACTGAGTTTGGCCGGGTCATTGGTCTCATCCTCGCCTATTGTCCACGAGATCAGTGATCTCGCTATTCATCCGGAATCACGAACCTGTTCGAGGAATGAACCCAAGACGGGGTTACCTAAATGCCTCTTTCTTCTGTTAGTTGTTGACCCTAGCATATCCGAGGATGCTTCCAAGAGCAGAATCGTCAGCTTTAGATCTTTCCTGGAGTAAAAGACCCTCCACTGAAGTGGTCGCCTATTTTAGCAGCCAAATTGAGAAGAATTGTTTTGATCAGGTTTGCTTTGATGGCAATAGCGACCGACTATTTTTCAGTCTCAGGTGAAGATATGAAAAAGAAAACACAAGATATTTACTTGATGAAAATCAAAGATATTTTCTTTTGTTCACCATTGAAGTTTCTCCTTTCAGGAAGGCTCTTAAGCCATTTTCAGATTGGAGGACTTTGACAAATCAATTTTTGTTCTGGACCGCCACATCAGGATAACGTTTGAAAGGTACTGAGAAATGGGATATTCCGAAAACTCAGCTTTCTAAGTTAGAAAAGTAGGAAAGTTCAAGACAACTGAACCGATGACCGGCACTGATGCCATTAAGGCCACCGCAGTTGTGGCATAGCAAAAAGTCCGAAGTAAATTACTTTTCAGAGTCCAATTCTTTGACAGAGAAGCAGAAGACTCGTGATGATTTGCTTCCCCGCAGATTCAGGCATCAATATCACCATAATTTAGCTACCGAAAAATTGTGGAGCCTCTTATCAGGTTTGATGCGTGCACCCGTTCTCATATAATCCAATTCAGGCTTTTTCCGAACCATGTTCAACCACAACTGAAGACTAATCAAGTTCAGATGGCTTTTGTCATATCTAATATGAAGGGTAGTTACTTGATGGTATTACTGCAAAAGAAAAGAACAAAGTTATGCATATTACCATACATGTTTAATGGATTTTCCACGATTTGCAAGAATTCGGTGTTTCAGTTTGTGAGTTCGGTTTGTTAAGTTCTTTTGAGTTTACAAACCTTACTGGAGGTCTTGTATTTTGATTGAAACCAAATCAACCAGAAAAGATCGTATGTTCCGGTTCAGACCTCACAGTAGCAAAAATATGTGGAACATATATGGACGATTCTACAATCCGGTAACATGTCTGCATCGTTACACAACTCGATACAGATATATTGAGAGGCTGTAGAGCTTCCTTGTCATCAAAATAAATCAGCATGCTGACCTTGTAGACAGCCTGGTTTCTGGAGAAATACCATTGGAAATTAAATTATTCTGTGGCCTAAATTTCTTAGGTCTGATCAGCTCACATTATATATATATATATATATATAACAACTACATCGCCGTCATACCGGGTTGGATTGGCACAAGCATGAATCTGCCTCCTCTGCCCTTTTGCTGCATATGAACTGCAAATGGAGATAGGATCTTTTCATTGCATACTCTCTTTTTTATTTTTTATTTTTAATTAGCGATGCACGCTGTTACTTTCCCTTCTCAACAAACGGTTGGAGTTTTGAGGCAGCCCATCAAGTGCGACATAGACAATCAATGAAGTTTCTTCTTTATCAAAGATCTAACCATCATAACTTCAATTTTCTCGCCACACATGGCAAATAGAAACATAAGATCTATGCTAAGAGCACGATCCCACTTTAATGAAGTCTCTTATGCTCTCCAGAAGGGGAAGTCACGACTATAATTAAGAACGTAGAAACTTCAGAATCAATGCAAGGTCTCTAATGGCATTTATAATTCCACCTTTACTAGGAAGACGTTTCAAATACCACACTTGGGTTACTGGACATGCTCAAAGATTAGACCTCTAGATGAAGATCCCTATGCATTAGTGCCAAGCTAACGAAACTCCCATACGTTACCAGCTACAGATGACGTCATGATATTTCATTTTGAATACTGTTAACATCATGTCTCTGAGAATGCTTCCCTGAGGACAGAAATATCAAGTCTTGATAAGTAGAGGACGCCAATTTAAGAAGCCAAGTGAGACTTTTTTTCCATTGTTAGGGAGAGAATTTTGTCGTCATCTTTCTTGTGAGAAAGACTTGGAGCGGATGACTTTTCAGGGCCCCGTGTTGTGGATTCCGTTAAGCACGTTGGAATTGAAACTTTTATTCGACTTTTATTCTTTTCTTTACTGACTTAAATTTTCTTTTTGTATATATGGGATCTTTTTAATTTTTCCCGGACAAAAATTGTGTGAATTTTTCTTTCCTAGATCAAAATCATATTTGATAAATAACTTCCAAAATCCTCCTATTAGTAAACAAACAGTTTCTCCGTTCTTTCTTTTCTCTTTATTTTGCTTTGAAAACCGATTTCCATGACAAAAAGAATTTTTTTTCAATTCTCAATTCAGTCATAAACCTTTTAATTTAATCAATTTAATTTTAATCATTTTAACAATCTACCAATAGAGTCCTTCAATTCCTAATTTGTCAAGCTTGGCCATGATCACTGCTTCTTCTTCCAAAGGCCGAAGACAAGGTGAACTCAATCAACATAAACAAGAAAGAAAGATGAACAATCTGTCTGCATTAAACTCATCGGAAGCTCGAGCAACTCTATTTCTTTATCTCTTCTTCTTTCACACCACCACTCCAATCATCACAAGATGTACTCACTGTAAATTCATCCGGAAAAAAAAAAAAAAGGCCAGAGAACATCCAATTCGTGTGGCAAAAGATTTCATCTCCACCAACCACCGCCTTCAACTCTCATCACATTTTAGTCTCTGTTTCGACGCGAATAAACCCTGGCATTGATCAAATCAGTTCTTGTTTAATCTCAGAAAACAGCCATCCCTATTCTTGGTTCCCCTGATTCCCTTTTGTCTTTTTATTTTTTTCCCCTTTCTAAATGGCTATTGGCTGAACATGTTTTTGTTCAGTAGTGAGTGAATGTTGTTGTTTGAGCAACTCAGGTAACACCAAAATTTCCAAAATAGGACATAGTGGAGTTGTTATCTCAAATAAGGCTCAAAATAAACATTGTCTCAACTAAGAGCCTAAATTGACAAAATAGGCACTAATAAGAGCTGAACTCGCAGGCCAGCCAAATTCTTCACTACTCGGCAAAGTCGTGTGATTGTTCTGGCCACCAGAGAAGGGACATTTTTTTTCCGAAAAATTCTGGGTTGTTTTTTTCTTTTTCTTCCTGTTTTTATTTCTTGTATGAGTTCTCGGACTGGGAATTACTCTGCAACTCTGACTCCGACTCAGTCGACAACCTTAGGAACTTCAACAAGATCGAGGATGAATCGGGGGGCATGAGGACCGTCGTCAGTGAGGCGGGCGACTCCGACCACTTGGATAACCTGAGCTGGATCAATCCCGGCTCTAAGACTCAGTATCAGCGGAAGAACTTGGGGGATTCTGGTTTGACTCAAGAAGTGTCCTCTCCACGAAAGCAAGCTCAGGGATTTCAATCCAAAGGGCAAACTCGTCATGGCAAGGGGCGCGAAGGGCGCTGCGGAAATGGAGGCGGCCGGGGGACTTTTTTTTTGGGGGGGAGGCGGCGGGGGGGGGGTGTGAAGGACGAATATGGCTTCTAACATCCTACTGAGGATCCGATTACAGACATGCCAATCTTATCCAATATAAATTACTTTTTAAAGTTCTAGTTAATCAGGCAAGAACCGTAGTTCTACCATGAATTCTTACATGTTTGCATGGCAACTGATTCACCAATACAGATTGACAGCATGGTATGCTTTCTCTGATGAAGAATCGCTAATTGCGCATTTTCTTGCACTACAATGCAATCAAACATTGTCTTTTCAGCATGAAAAGCTCTTAGAAAGTTTCTAAACTTCAAGTTCCAATCTCCCTCACCACTTCTCTCTCTCTCTCTCCTTTCTTGCTTCAAGACTAATCTGCAAGATCTTAAACCCTGAAAACTGGGTCAAGATCTCAAATTTTTCCTTGAATTTGCCTGTAGTTCGAGAAAAAGCAATGGGTTTGGGAAAAACTCATTTAGAGATTGGCCTTGACAATTTTGCCGTCACTCAGTCTTGTAATCTCCGAACCCATAGAGAAAGAGCACTTGGACGATGAAGATTTGGAAGGGATTGGGGAACTGTTAGCTCTAGATGAAGAGGTGGAGCGACAGCAATAAATTTCGCCAATGTGGAATCCTCGCATCTAGAAAAAGAGGAAAAAAAAAACCTGAAATTTTTAGGACAAAAATGTCCAGTGGCTGGAACAATCACAAGACTTGCCGGCCCGTGAAGAGTTTGGCCGCCGGTGAGTTCAAACCCTTATTTAAAACTAATTTGTCATTTCAAGTTCTTATTTAAGATAAAATTCATTCAAAACTTTTATTTGAAAAAATGACTTCGCTTCAGGCTTTCATTTGAAATTTTCTCTCCGAGTAATCAATGACTCGTGGCTCCTTCCTCTTCTTTTCTCTGTTTTTTGCTTTGATTGCTCCATTTTCTTCTAATTACGTCATAAGAGTTCTTATTTTTTCTTGAATGCAACTCCAAATTCAGTTGTGAGGTTTCTGCAATTCCCGGATTGGTGATTCCATATTTCTCTTCTTTCCATCATTTTTTTTCTTTCTTTCTTTTTTATGGCTTTTGTTATTAATTTTTTTTATTGGCCTATTTTCGGATGTGGCACCTCTAAATTACATGGAAAAGATCACCATTTTCTATTCATCAATGTGGACAAATCTAACAACCAAACTTGATTGCATTGATATGTCAATTTTTAGGATTTAATTGCATCTTTTTTAAGTTTAAGAGTCCAATTGTACTTCCATGACAAGTTTTAAGACTTTTAGGACACTAGTTTATATGTCTTATAACATTTGGAAGTCTTGTCTCTCTCCCTCGTGCTAGCCAAAATTTAACGGTCAATTTGAGTGTTCATTTTAGAATATTTCCACACGGTTTGGACCACACCAATTACATATTTGGCACTCAGTGGTTGTTTGGCAGGTTAGAAAACTAAAAGGATGGTGGTTTTTGATAAATGATCTTTATACAGTTATTGGTTTGTTACTAGTTCGAAATTTCAGTCATCATCACAAAGCAATCGCCCACACAAAATAGATAAGGTAGTACTGGAAGTTTGTAGCGGGAAATAAATGTTCCCTATGCACAAATTTTTTTCTTGATTGTGCTGGTGTCACTTTTATCATAATGTAACATATGACCAATTGAAACCCGAATTTTTGTCAACATTTTAAGCATTCATTTATTTTACAAAAATATTTTTAAAAAAGGATAACAAGATAAAAAGATTAAAAAAATAGACATCATAAAAGGATTGAAAAAAAGTAAAAATGAACAAAAAAAAGCGCAGCGATAAAAAAAATGAAAAAATTGACGAAAAGGAAATGGAAAAATCGGGCCTAGTAGGCCGGCGGGTCCAGTCCACCTTTTCATTGAATTTTCGGCTCTTTCAAAAGTTAGGCCCAGCTTCCCATTTATTTTCTTCCTTTCGGCCCACTCTTCTCCCCTTCTCTTTGAGCCCAAGAGAAAACAATGCAAAGCCCAGCCCGGCCTTTCCTCCAGCCTTGTTTCGGCAGAGACCAGCACGCCCGGAGAGAGGAAAGAGAGACGTGACCGTGACACAGCAAGGGAGGGCTCGCGTACGTGCTGTGACAAGAGCACACCTGGGAGCCTTGTAGAATAGCTGAGCTGGCGGGTAGGAGGGGGAGGCGTAATAGGAAGATTCCTCAAGCGAGGGCAGCGTGAGGGAGGGGAGAGAACGCTCGGCCGAGGCATGAAGGGGCGAGAGAAGAGAGACGTAACAGAGGAGCTGATCCTTTTCTTCGCTGAAGCGATATCACAGAGAAAGAGAGAGAGGAGGGCGTGAGAGAGTGTATTATTTCCGTTCTCGGGGAGTGACAGAGAACCCAGTCGCCGGAGCTCGCCACCGGTTTCCAAAGCTCCTGTCAATGGTCAGTTCGTTAGCTAGCCTTTACCCATTCGGCGGTCTTTTTACAGCCGAATAAGGAGCCCAACTAGTCGCTCCTCGCCGTCGCCGACTGAGATCTTGAGTCGCCGAACGAGGCAGGTAGGATCCCTCTCCCCAAAGCCCCTGTTTTATCCCTGTTTTGTGGCCGAAAAAAATTGTCTGAGTCGATGTAACTTTTGGATCAAAATCTTGACAAACTCCCGCAGGTTTAGGACGATTCATGGTTAGTGAGAGGTTAATGTATCATGGCTGGATCGAGGAATGCTGTAGATTTGAACTTAAAACCTGCGTTCATCTATGCGTGCTAGCCGTTTGTTATATTGCCTGAACGAACCACAAAATATGAAAGAACACCGAATTTGATCGTTAAAATTTCAAGTAAACTAGAACAAAATAAGATGGATTTAGCATGAAATATGTTGATTCGTGCCATTATACATTTTTTTTTCTAGAAAATTGCGTTGAATCTCTCTTTGGAACACAGCCTTTAGGTCACACATAAGTCGCTCGATAAAATGCTTGAGAGAAGGCCGAAACTCCTTCATTGTTGAATCTTCAAATTGATTTGCTTTTGCTTCTGTATAGGTTAAATCTGGCCTAATATTAGTGTTTTTCTTTGTGTTGTTTTACGCATGCGAAGAAAAATCCGTGTTCAAGTTCAACGTGTATATGTATCCCTCTGCCCGAAAGCTGTTCATCAGAGACAACCCCTCTCGCCGGCGAAGTTTGTGATTCAAAATCACCCAGTCAGTTTAGCTCTTCGCTTTGTTGTATACTGGTGATTGTTTGCTTGTTAGAAAGGCTAGGATGGGAGGGATTAGCTTCGGATAGGTATTTTTGTTCATGGTGGTGGTCGCCAAGACGATTGGTCGGAGTTGGGGGTTGCTGGTTGGAGTGGATGACCAGCGGACAGAGTTGGTTTGGCGGCGATGTAGGCACTGGCAGTCGCCGGTCGGAGCAATGGCTGGGCGTCGAGGCTGGTGATCCTGGTTCGGTGAGCGCAAGTGGAAAGAAAAAGATTCGGGGAAGAAGGGGGAGCGCTTCTGGAGGTCGAAGGAGGAGTGCAGGGAAAGAATGAAAAACAGGGGAAAGGACAAAAGAAAGAAGAAAAAGAAAATTAGGAAAAAAAATCGTATATATATAAGTATAAAAAAAGTCAGTTTTAATCCGATCAGGTTGGATCCAGGTTTGGGTTAGGTCAACGGGCCAGTTTGGGTAAATGGTTTGAACTCGTTTCTCAAATATAACAATAATAAAATTAATAAATAAAAAATCAATTAATTGAAAAAATCGAAACTAATAAAAATAAAAGGGCAAATTTCAAAAACAACCCGAAGTACCTTCATTTTCTCAAAGATCTAAGATTGACTTTGTTGCAAATAAGGACATGAAGTAGCGTTGATTGTTTCGAATAAGTGCCTAAAGTTGCCTTGTTATTTCAAATAAAGGCTTAACCTTTTTGCCCGATGGCCAACAAGCTAAGTTTTCTAATCATTCAAGGATGCTTTCATCCAAAATTCTTTTATTTTTTTCTCTTTTCTTTCTTGACGTTAGCTGGCAGCCACTAGCAAAGGCTAGCAAAGGTTTGGTGACCCTCGCCTAGGGCCGAGAAGGCTTAACAACCCTCGCGGGCGGCAACCAAAGCAAGGTCACCTAGCCCTTGTCAATCACGAGCAAGGCCACCCTTGCCTAGGCCGATGTGGGTGGCCCTTGCCCAGCCCTCCGTGGGCATCGTTGGTGATTGATTGACCACTAGCGAAGAGGAAGAAGAAGAATCGGGAAAAAAAAATGAAAGAAAAAGGAAAGAAAAAAAGAAAAATGACAAATGACGAAAATACCATTGATTATCGAAAAATTAGGTCCTTATTTGAAATGAATATAATCATTTCAGACTCTAATTTGAGACAAAATCCACTTTAAGTCTTCATTTAAAAAAGTGATGACACTTTTAAGTTTTTATTTGAAATAAAATCACTTTAGATCATTTTTTGAGAAAATGATGACATTTCGAGTCTATTTTTAGAGTTTTCCCAAATAAAAATTCAAAAATGATTAAAAAATTAAAGAAAAAGTAGGAGTTTTATTAAAAAATTATAAATTTAGAAAATCCTAAAAAAATTTCAAAAATCCCAAAAAAAAATAGTTAAAAATAGAAAATAAAAAATAATTAAAATAATTAATTTAATTAAAAAATAAAAAATCGAAAACCCTTAGAAATTAAATCCAAAATTTCGACAAACCTTTAGAACATTACAATAAGGTTCTATGTTGGGATTGTCATTTTATTCTTAGGGATGATATTATGATACTTGCATTCCTTCTTTCACAATTACAATTGATTACGCATTTCAATATTTTGGATATTACTCTCTTGCTCTAGAATGGGTAGGGCACAGGCTGCTATAGCATTAGTTAGCACATATTCAAGTATCTACCGAAAGGGCGTTAGTCTTAGAGCTAACATAATCAAAACTCAAGTCTAAAATCTTTGATTGTTTAAATAGTCAAATATCATCCCATATTTTACTTGGTTTCTAGCCGATAAAAAAGGAAGCGGCGACTCCTTAGTCAAAATTTGTGTAAACTTAATTGATTAAAATTTGAATGCTCAATGTTGTGTGTAGCATGGGTTTGAGAGAACCCAAGTTCGTAATTAATGGACGAAGCATGACCCACTGACTATACATCGTTCTTGAAGCCATCTCTTTTGAGGACACTTGGACCATTTGGCGAACAAATGCCCCTAAGCCTACTCACTAGAGGAAAGTGTTTACTCCTCAAGGGGTTAGGTCGCGACATGACCATCATTAACTTTTTTATGTTTTATTTTATTTTTTTTGGGTCTTAGATCACAACTTACTTCCATGATACATCTCATGACATTTTGCAAGTAAAGAGCTAATTTAATGGTGAAGGCTAGTTCAACAAAGATGCTTGTCCGCAGGATCATTGAAATGTGATCAGGTTTAGGGTGGGTAAGTTCTAGACCCGGAGCTTGTACCTGACCCTGTAACCATGTACCCAACCCTGTTTATATTGGACCCTCTTTTGGAACCACCCTATTTTTTTGGTCCAGTTCCAAGGTCAACCTTTTCTTTTTCTTTTTTTCACTAGAACTTGTTTTGCAACCGTCCAATATTCTATACAATTTCAAATTTTACAGAAAATAACATAATCTTCCTATTTTATATTGAAACATCAAGCACATGTAATCAATAAGTACATGAACTTTTTGATTAAATGAAAAGTTAATGATCCACAAGCCTAATTATCATAAACACATATTATAAGGCAAAGCAAAAATCCTACATAATGGACAATGCGACCATGAGCCGGCAATGGACAGTGCGATCGTGAGCTGGTGAGGGAGGGAAGTGAGCGAGGAAGAGGAACGATGAAGGAGGATCATTGTGTGAAAGGAAAACTGCAGTTTTAAAATTAAAAATTAGGGAAAATAAGATAGGGTTTTGGACTTTTGGGCTTACAAAATTGGTTTCTAAACCAATTCGGTCAATCTAGTTTTTGGTGGGTATTCACTTGAAACTAGGAACCATAATAGTTCAAATTGGTTCCGAACTTTAGGTTCAATAACCAATTTCAATGGGAACAGAGTTCCCTGAACTGTTTTCGGATTGGCTAATTCGGCTCTCAAGTAAACCTAGTCCGGTTGCACACCCTTAAGATTACTTGTGTGATTGATGTAATTTCTGCAATAATCATATTAACATAGAGTAATTCATGGATCTCACGTTGAAGCAAGATGATTGTAATTTCTATTTCCAAATTGGCACATCCATCTAATGATAATGCTTAGCAAATTACAAAGCCCTAAATAAATTTGGGATAGCATAACTCAACAGTTGACCAATCCGAACACCGAGAATAACTTCACAATTAATAAGAGTGTTTGGTAACATTTCTATTTTGAGAAACAATTTCTTTTTTAAAATAGCTTTTTTTTTTTTTCTATTTCTATTTGCTAGAACAATTTTTGAGTAAAAGAATGCATTTCGTAATTATACAAAATTTATATTCTTAGAATAGAAAAATAATAGGAATACATTTAATACAACCCATAATTTTTTTTCGTAACGTAGAATTTCTTTAATTTTTTAATAATTTTCTTAGATTTTTCTTTTTTCCCTCTCTTCTTCTTCTTGCTCCTCCTCTCGTTGCCTGCGATTGGCGGTGGCGGTGTCTAGCAATCGATGTCCAGTGGCCTATGGTGAGCAATTGGCGACCAATAGCGAGCGACGGGCGACGGTGACTAGCAATTGGTGACAGGCAGTAGGTCACGGTGGATGGCAAGGAAGAAGAAGAAGAAATAAGAAATAAGAAAAATAAAATAAAATGACTTATTTCTAGAAATTATAAGAGACTAAATTTTCTACTTCTTATTTCTATTTCAAATCTATTCCCTGACTATCTTTCTATTCCAAGAAATAGAAAAATTAGTTCTTGTTACGAAACAGATTTTTGTTTTTTTTTTCCTGGGAAAAAAACAAAAAGAACAGAGAAATTGGAGTATTCCATACACACCTCAATAACTAACCAAAGTTCCATAGTGAAGGAATGAGTTTTCCTCCATTCTTTCTTTTGGTATTGATTTCCATGACAAATTGAGTAATATGACTCATAAAAAGTAAGAGGCAAAATAGATCTTTACCTCATCTCACTTGGTACAAGTGGCTGGACATCTGAAAATGTAATGACATCCATGTCAATGTTTGACTTGTTAGGTGGAAAAGCAGCATCATAAGAATTAGTTGCCTCACGATTCTTTTGATTTTGCAGAATACCCGAAGGATTTTGGAGCTTCCTAATCCCCTCCAACTACATTGCCACTACTTTCATTATAGGTTGGTTCCTCCCGTTCAAGTTGTCTTAATCCAATATTCATTCCACCTAACATTGAATGTCTTTTGGTTAAGTTCTCGAAATCTTGACATCTCAGGTTGGATCTAAATGTCACAAAATATTTTCATCAAACATTTCATTCTGGATATGAATGTTTTTATATGAATGTTTTTCAATCTTTTTTGTTGTACCTTAGTTTAGTTTTAGGTATTTCCATAAACATTACTCTTCAAGAAATATGAATTGAAAACCAGGTACTTGTGGAGCAAATGAAGATTCATTTTGAACCTCAAGATGCTCTACTACACTGATTGCATCATACATTTGTATTAGCTTTTCCATGCATAATATTAAAATTAAAATGGGACTTATAATCCCAACAAAAATAACATTCATTACATGCATGGTCAAAATTTAGATCTCAATTTATCTTTGAATGCAACCTCTATGCGCTCACCTCCAAAGAGGAGTAGCTGTTGACACATAAATTTTGGTGACCCGATTAGTTATTTATTACATAAAAATTAGGGATTGACCCCGACCCCTAAACCAAAATATTGAATTAAAATTGCATATAGTTATTAGGAGCATTTGCATTAGTAGTTAATAAGCTTTGCATTTTAATTAGATCGGCAGCTGAAGGACTTAAGTGAATGATTTTGAGCTTAATTGATTAATTGGACTAAGTCCATGATAGTATTGCATTAGACTTTGATCAAGCCCGTTACATTATTGATACTGAAATTTTTTTGCATGTTGGTGCCACACTCGGAAGGATTGCATTACTTGGTCAAATTTGGGAAGATTTTAGGAAGGTTCACAACATGGGCATCATGATCTTTGGAATGAGTAGATTTCTTTTTTTGGTAAAATTGGAATGAGTAGATTTCGTTAGAGAAGTTTCGAAGCAAAAAGGAAAATTATATCTGGCCCTATTCTCCGAAGAAAGGGAGGAATAATATCCTATTCACACATATCTTTGATCCATGGACATTAATTGGTAAAAATATTTCTTTTGGAAAATCCATTCGAAAAATCTTGGGCATCACGACAAAGCAAGGTTCTAGACGGGAAGAAGGGAAAGAAATATTGTTGTGCATGGGGACATATATTTTTTTTATCTTAGTATCTTTTCCTTCAAGGTAGAAAAGAGGGTCATGTTGGTCACTGAGGGTGCATAGACGTGCAATACATGCAAATAAAGGAAAGATAAAAAAGGAGAGAAAAGATAGACCTCCACAGACAGAGACGACATTCGGACAATGAAGAATAGAGGAAAGAAAATTTTCAAGCATCCACAAGAAGAAATAAGATCTGCTTCCTTTCCTTGATAACTCAGACCCTTTCACCTATAAAAGCACCACTCGTGGACGATGGAAGAGGAGGCCACACAATAGCAGGGGGCCACACATATTGAGTCTCGCAATACACAGAGACATACACACATGAGATATAAGAAAGATAGAGTGCTCGGCCAAGCTTGGCCAAGAGTCCCTCACGACACCGCCCCGCACTTCGAGACCACCACCGAGTTGAGTTGCTGTCCTTTGAGCGCGACGCTGATGACCTGTTGCTACTCGCCGCTGAACCCCGACGAAGAGCTGCTACACTCGCATCCTCAGCTGCGTTGTGATCCCCTCCGACGAAGCATCCACGAGCCACGATTCCCAACTTGTGCTCAAGTTCAATCCTACGATCTGCTCCGCCTTAACGCTCATCCAAGCAATACGTGGCAGTGGATACATTCATAAATTTATAAAGATGTGTGCTGATAAGAGAAATAGAGAATAAAGAACACATCCACACGTGTGAAGAAAGGAGCCACGCACGCACACCTATTGCTGATCGATGACTTTCAGCTCTCTCCGTGACTGACCATCGACAAAGCAGCCTCGTCGGTCGTCCCAGCACCATCACTGTCTTTTGTCGAGCTAGTAGGCTCACTCATTGTCGAGCTCATCCTCAAACCCAGCTTTCCCGCAAGTATTTGTTTTGTAGGTTCTTGGGCCACAAGCCGCCGCTTGCTGTTCATCGTCGAGGGGCTAGCTGTAATCCCGATCATCCGTCGAGCCGATTCCATTGAGTTCAAATTTGATAATATTACTTGTGAAATTAGATAATTATCTTATCTAAATTTGATTTGGATATTTTATTGCCTAATATATGTCTATCGTATCTAATATGCATATTTGAGTGAGGGGCATATCCCCATTAGGATTTATCTTCTGATTCGCAACCGCATATATTATGTATTCTATTTATAAGGCTCATATGGAATCACTGATTTCACGGGAATCATTGTAATCTTTAAGGCTTAAGATCAACTCATCAATTTTATTTTCGAAATTTCAAATAATTAGATATATATATATTTATATTTGAATCAATTGGATCATACCTTGGATTGGTTTGAATGTTTTAATTGCTTTATTTATCCTAAAATTCAAAAGAAAAAAAAAAGATTGCATTTGCATATCATGTAGATTAGAATTGATTTCTTAGATGGAATTGTCTACGATAGAATGGTTAGATACATTTCTAATTATATTATAATGCATATTTAGATGATATCTAGTTTAGATAATTAATGTGCATATTGAGATAAGTTTCTAAGTTAAGACAGATTTAGGTTAGTTTGTTTCCTAACTTAAATTAGATAATATCTCACTTTAGGTAGATTTTTATTTTTAGTAATTTTTAATTACGAATTTTAATATAAAAAATACAAAAAATAGCATGTGCATGTCATATAGAATTAGGTTCATAAAATGCATGTCATTTAGTAATTATTGCTAGGTCCACTTAATAAAAAATTGTTCATTAGAATTAGGCCTTTGGTTGAATTGCATTGCACTTAGATTAGATTTATTTAAATAAGAGAAAATCCTAAAAAAAAAATTGAATGACTACTATGTTAATTAGAAAACATATTCACTGCTGTTGATATGAATTTTAAGCTGACATTATAGATGCTTTCATTATTATGAAGTAAGTGCCGTAATTTATTTATTGCTTTTTTAGATGTTAAATTGGTGATTTGCATACCTGCAGTCACCTCACATGTCTAAAAAGTAAATTAAAATCAATTTAAGCTACTTACAAAATATTTTTTAGAATAAAAGAGAAAATGTACCGAAAGGATGTTAGAGAGATTTAGCGTGATCAAGTTCACAAACTTACAATCTCTCGATTCGCATGAGTAAAGTAAATCTCACATTACTTTAATCTAATCAACTACCATAAACTAATTATTGGTGACTCTAACTAAAAATCATTTGCATATTAAATAATTTGAATCTAAGTCGCTAATTGGTGTGGGTTTGGAGAGCCCGAGTTAAATTTAGATTTAATAATCCATTAGCAGGACCCTAAATGGTGCACCTGAGGTGAGGTCACGACAGTGATGATGTCTCAAGTTTAAGCCGTTGAAATCCGATCTATAATTTTGTCATCTTCTTTCTCATGAGAAAGACTTATGAGCATTACCAAGATGAACGACTATTGAGGACTCGTCTTTCATGGATCCCGTTAACCACACTAGAGTTGAGATATTTATTCATTTCTTTACTAACTTAAATTGTTTTTTGTAAGTGTCAAGCCATTTTAATTTTTCGCAAACCAAAATCGTACAAATTCTTCCTTTTCCACACTAGATTAAATATTTGTTCCACATCTTTGCTTATTGCCACATATTTTTTCATGTCATTACTAATCTTGTAAGTATTGATTACCTCAGTCACTTGCTCTTTTTTTATTTAACATGAATATGGTCTTTCTTTGCGTACTGAATATCAATCTTAGTTTAGTAGTGTTTCCTTTGTAATTGTTTGGAGTTTCTTTAAGATTTGTCGAAAATAAAAGAGAAAAGAAAAGTTCAATTGTTGGACATGTGTCAACAACGAAGAGGACCAAATGTCAAGTCCTTGTTAACTTTTCCAAAAAGCACTACAGTACAAGAAAATTTTCAAACAAATGTTCTAAATGAAACAATTTTATCAAAAAGGAGCTTGGAGTAGATTTTATTTAAAATAAAAATTTAAAGTAATCAAATCAAACTCAAATAAGAGTCTGAGCTCACTAGTCAGCCAAATATCTTACAAGGGACATTTTGGGAAAGTAGGGAAAGCTAGGATTCTTCAAGTTCTTTTGATTGAAACTTTCCTCGTGATATTGCAAACTGTTGGGTTTGAAGCATGTGCAAATTTGTTAAAAGTGTTGGTTGTTTGTTTGTATAACAAACAATCTAGTGCTTTTCCTTGTCCCATGTAAGAAAGTTAGAAGCACGTAGACCACTATATAAGGGTGTGCATGGAAACACTCCAAAAAAGTGTTTCCGGCACACTTCTGTACGGAAAGTGTCTTGGGAACAAAAGGAACAGTAAAACGCATTTGGTTGCGTTTCTATTCTTTTTTTGTTTTTTTGTTTCTCGGAACGAAATAGAAACAGAAAAAGAAACAAAAAGTTGTTTCTCCCGAAAGAAACACTTCTCGGAAGGAACAAAAGAACAAAAATCACTCTTTCTCTCTCTTCTTCTTCTCTTCTTCTTTTCTTCTTTTTTTTTCTTTTTCATTTTGGTCGGTCGCCGGCCTCGGCCATGGCCGGCGACCGGCCTCGGCCATGGCCGGCGACCGGCCGGCGACCGGCCGTCGAGGCTCGGCCTCGCCCAGCCAAGGCGAGGCCGAGCCTCGCCCAACCACGGCCAGGCTCGGCCTCGCCGTGGCTGGGCGAGGCTGCCGGCCCCGTCGGCCGGTCGCCGGAGGCCGGTGACCGGCCGAAGAAAGGAAAAAATAAAAAGAAAGGAAAAATAAAAAATAAAAAAATGTTTAAAAAATTAAAAGAAACAAAAAATTAATAAAATTTACCAAACGTGTTTCTGTTCATTTTTTATTCCCTGACCAAACGTTACCAAACGTGTTCTTTTGTTCAAAAACTGCTCCGGAAGAAACACTTTTTTTGTTTCTGTTCTCGGGAACAAAAAAAGAACAGAAATAAATCCATGCGCACCCTTGTGTATGTCTTCTAACTTGTTCAAATGAAGACGATGTGTTATGGGCTAAACCCATGAGTATGGGTGTGCCAATTTTGGCACGATTAGCGCTAATCCTAATTTATTATCAATATTTTTCATGCGGTTATTTTGTTAATTTTTATTGTGAGTCACAACCTTTTAAAGGTTGTATTTATTCTATTGGTATTTTTAAGAAGTTATTTCGAAATTTTAAAAATTATTTTATTATTATTTTTTACTTTGAATTTCCAATGTCTTTTCAACATATTTTTTAATAATATATCTGTTCACTTTGCAACCTTTTCCAAAGGGTTGCTTCTATTTAAAAAGACTAAAATGAGTACATCAATTTTTGGTATAAATTGTTATCAAGTCTTGCCGAATTTTCTTTTCAAAAAATATAGCATTCTTTCCAATTGTTTCCCTTGAGAGTTCCTGGTAGTATACCAAAATTGTTATATGATATTCTCATTCAAGACTTTATTTTATTCTAAAGGATTTTTTGCTAGTAGCCATTAATGATGTTATGGGGTAAATAATTTTTAAAGAGAGTGTTATCGTGTCTCAAAATCTTATTTCACTTCTTCCCAATTTGAGATCTTTTTCCCAAAAAAAAAAAAAAAAAAAAAAAAATTGAACAGAAAATGAAGAAGCTGACAACAAAACTAATATGTTCAAAACAAACAAATGGGTGAAAAAAAAAAAAAAAAAAAAGCACAAGCTAATTTATGGACAAGAAGGAGAGAACACGAACGAACCCCACCAGAAGAAGGGTGAAAAGCAAAACCGAATGGGCAACTGCACGATTACATTGACTCGCTTCATGGGTCCTCTTTCTTTATATTGGAGCCTATAACAAAGCTTATTACTTGAATTAGTCGATCTGGGTGTAGAAATGGAGGTTAAGTTGGCCGAAAACTACGCCATCTTCAACATGAATTATCCATTGAACCCAAAAAAGTTGGAGGCTTTCGCCAACAAAGATTGCACATGCTTCTTTTATAAGGAATTCAAATATTTGAAGCTCGTGGACGAGTGGGCTTGAAGCTCACGAAGGACTTGAAGCTCGCGGACTAGAAACCTGGGAAAGAAGAGACTTTGAACTCTTCTCGAAAAAATAGGCCCACTTTGAATTCTTATTTAGAATTTTCCTTATAATTAAGGGAAAAAGTCACTAAAAACTCCAAACTTTGCTTGACAGATTTACCACAAACTTTATTTTGTGACGGGAAAAACCCCGAAGTTTGTTAACTGTGACACATTTATCCCATTAAGGATATTTTCGTCTTATTTTTTTCTATTTTTATTTTTATTTTTTTCTTCTTCTTTCTTCCCTTCGCCGGCCATGGTGGAGTCGGCAGAGGGAAGCCGGCGTCAGGCGAGGGTCGCCCTCACCTGGGTTGGTTAGGGCCGCCCTCGTTGAGCGTCGGGCGAGGGCAGCCCTCGACTAGGTCGCGAGGGGGTGCCCTCCCTAGATTTGGCGAGGGGTGCCCGACGCCGGCGAGGGCCTGGCTAGGGGTGCTCGCAGGCATCGAGCGAGGGTGCCCTCACCAAATCTAGCGAGGGAGGCCCTCGTTCGACGTCGACGAGGGCCACCCTTGCCTGCTTCGGGCGAGGTCCTGGCGAGGGGTGCCCTCGCCCGACGTTGACGAGGGCTGCCCTTGCCTGCGCCGAGCGAATGGTGCCCTTGCCCAACGCCAATGAGGGTCGCCCTCACCGGGTTGGCTAGGGCCGCCCTCATTGGTGTCGGGCGAGGGCAGCCCTCGATTGGGTCGGGCGAGGGGTGCCCTCCCTAGATTTGGCGAGGGCCTGGCAAGGGGTGCCTGACGCCAGCGAGGGCCTGGCGAGGGGTGCTCTTGCAGGCATCGGGTGAGGGTGCCCTCGCCAGATCTAGCGAGGAGGCCCTCATCCGACGCCGACGAGGGCCACCCTTGCCTGCTTCAGCCGAGGGCCTGGCGAGGTGCCCTCGCCAGATGCCGACGAGGGCTGTCCTTGCCTGCGCCGAGCGAAGGGTGCCCTTGCCCAACGCCAATGAGGGTCGCCCTCACCTGCACTAGGCGAAGTGTGCCCTCGCCAGATCTAGCGAGGGACGCCAACGAGGGCCTCCCTCGCCTACGTCGGGCGAGGGGTGCCCTCGCTAGATCTGGCGAGGGAGGCCCTCGCTGGACGCCGGCGAGGGCGGCCCTTGCCGGATGCCGGCTTCCTCCGCTGGTTCCGCCATGGCCGGCGGAGGGAAGAAAAAGAAAAAAAAAAGTTTTTAAAAGTAAAAAGACCAAAATGCCCCTATGCTTTAAGGTAAATATGTCACACAAATGAAAGTTCAAGGTTTTTTGTGTCACAAATAAAAGTTTGGGGTAAATGTATCACAGTTAGCAAGTTTCGGGATTTTTCACGTCTTAAAACAAAGTTTGGAGTAAATTTGTCACCGTGCAAAGTTTGGGGTTTTTGGTGGCTTTTTCCTTATAATTAATTTGATTTGGTCATTTAAGAAGATATCCACACCGATAGCAAATTTGAGGCTCGGTTATTAATTAGCAGAAAAGAAAATAAAAGACTTGATCGTTTCTTATTATTGATCCTTGTACTTTTATTGGTTAGTTCCTAAGTTTCAATTCTCAGTCGTCGCCCTAAAGCATTCACATATACCAAAAAGAGGTAGCACTAGGATGACGTACCGCTTGACATAAATGATGAAATGCACAAATGTAGCGGAAAGTAATTTGTTTCCTTAAAGGTGCTGAGATCACTTTGCCCATGATGAAAACAAATAGAACAATTGACAACACTAAATTGAGCCTATTAGGCATCTTTCGAGCATCTGCAAGTAACGAGTTAATTGAATAGTGAGGAAGGCAGGTGCAATAAAGATGCTTGTTCGCAGAAGCACCCACGTGACTGATGTAATTTCTGCAATAATCGAATTAATAGCAAGCATTCATGGATCTCAAGATGAAGTAAATCATTGCATCATGCTTGAGCTAGATGATTGCGAAAATGCGTTCCTCATTACAGGACCTGAATGAATATGAGATAAGAATGACTTAACAGTTTGTTGATACCAAATACCGAGAATAAGTTCATCTGTTGATACCAAATACCGAGAATAAGTTCATGACCAATAAGTAACTAACCACTCCTCCCTCCTCTCATTTCTCTTTCTCTTCCTATGAAGACCGATTTCCACTTGAAAGAGCAATATGACTCAAAAAGTGTAAGAGGCCTAAAGATCTTCACCGCATCTCACTAGGTAAGAGTGGCTGAACATCCGAAAATGTCATGACATCTATGCTTGACTGGATAGATGTAAAAGCAGCATCATAAGATTTAGTTGCCTCACGGTTCTCTTGATTTTGCTGAATACCTGAAGGATTTTGGAGCTTCCTTATCCTCTCCAACTCCATTGCCACTTCTTTCATTGTAGGCCGGGCCTTCCCAGCCAAGTTCAAGCATCTTTTCGCCAGGTTAGCAACCAATGAAATCTCTTCTTTCTTACATTCTTTCAAAACTTGAGCATCAACAATGTCAAACAAGCGATTCCCCTCCATTGAAATTATGAAATAGGTCACGAGACTTCTTCCTTCCTTTTCCCTCATTGACAAGATCGGCTTTTGTCCCGTTAAGAGCTCAACAAGGACAACTCCAAAACTGTACACATCACTTTTGTCTGTAAATTGACTTGATTGGAAATACTCAGGATCTAGGTAGCCAAAAGTCCCCTGCACCACTGTGGTTACATGAGTTTGATCAAGAGAAATGGACTTGGAGGTACCAAAATCTGCAACTACTGCTCGATATTTCTCATCCAAGAGGATATTGGTGGACTTGATGTCTCGGTGATAAATGGGAATAGAGGCTGCTGAATGCAAGTAGAATAAGGCTCCTGCAATTTCCGTTGCAATTCGTAGGCGTGTGTCCCATGATACACCAAACTCTTCATTTGAGTCATGTAGATATTGGTATAGAGTCCCATTTGGTATAAATTCGTACACTAAAAGCGGGACTTCTGTCCAAGCAACACCCCAATAACTTAACCACATTTCGGTGGTTGATTTGTGAGAGGATGAGGACTTCATTTATGAACTGTTCAACTTTTCCCCATCTATTGCTTTTGATTTCTTAATTGCTACTATTTTTCCATTTGTTAACATGCCCTTATAAACAGTCCCTTGTCCACCTTGCCCGAGTATCCTATTATCGTTGAAGTAGTCGGTGGCCTTCTCCAAATCCTTGGAGTTGAACAATTTGCTTTTCTCCACGTTGCCTTCTGGTGTAGATAGTTCACTTTTCAACAAAAGACCGCCATTGCATTTGAAATACTTCTCTTTGAGCATGATTTCTTTTCTCTTCTTGATATATTTGTACAACCTCCATAAGGAAAGACACAAAAGTAGTGCCCCAAGGCCTGCCCCAATCCCTGCATTGCAAAAATTTAAGGGGCAAAAGTGAGAAAAATATACCCTGCTTGTCAAGAATCTATGAAGGCACTTATCATCAAGAATTTAAGTGAATTTGATAAAAAGCAAAACATAAAAGAGTGATTAGCCTGAGTCTACTTTCATATGGACTTATATTAATAAATATGAAAAATTATTTTGTGTCTTGTGTAAGTTTCATCCGGTGAAATTTCTATGAATACATCTGCACTGTACAACTAATATCCCTTATAAAGAATTTATTCAAAAAATAAAAAATGAAAACTGATCTCCCTTACAACGAATCTACCAAACCATTGATAAAAGTGAAAAAAGTTGTACCAGCATTCATCTTGATTATAATTAGTGATAATTCCAATTCAAATATGACAGGAATAAGTAGGAACCTTGGATATCTTTTGATAGATATGAAGCGGCAACATTAGAAAAGCATTTGAACTTTTCTATCTAACCTAAGTATTAGAGTGCAAAGGAAGTTTTGAGGTTGTTTTGAAAGATACTGGTGATTGAAACTTATCTATTATTGACACCACTGAATGCACATTCATGTTAGAAAGAACGAAGGGGAAGGTAAACTATATTTTTTTACCTTGTCTAAATATATTTTATGCTATGTTGTTCTGTTTCTAAGCATTACTCACGTACATGAAGTGGTCTAAAATTCTAGTTAAAATATCTACTTACCACCAATAACAATGAATTTAGCTGTCTTTCTACCAGTGACGCAGTCAAAGCCGCCCGGTTTGTTCACGCAAGTCCCGGGGCACCTGTTTGAGCCTTCACATTCGTCAATATCTGATGACAAATAATAAAACAAATTTATTAGCGGGGAAACCCATCTCCTCGAGTCATTAGCGAGACTAGTAGGTCGCATTTCCTCATAAAATTGTTAATTCCGTGGCTAAAATATTATGCTTATGACGAAAGGACTGTTCTGCTCCCTTTTCTTTCCAGTAAATTATTATCAATATAATTCATCCAATATTGTTTGAAAAGTGCATTCACTCTGTATAATCTACGCAGGATATCTGGGAATGAACAAGCTACTTCGCTGTATGGTGCCTTTAAATACAGATATGAGAGAATAAAGTATGTTACCTTGGCATCCTCCAATGAGGT
Organism: Eucalyptus viminalis; assembly: GCA_014182385.1. NCBI lineage: Eukaryota > Viridiplantae > Streptophyta > Magnoliopsida > Myrtales > Myrtaceae > Eucalyptus > Eucalyptus viminalis. The sequence continues at coordinate 16,748,379 of CM024536.1, forward strand.
AGGGGTTACCAGTATACCCCCTTTCACAATAGCACTGTGTAAATGGCATTTCACTGACATACCGAAGCGGGTTGTAGAGGTTGTATCTGCTACAGGTGAAAGGATCAGCATTGCTCGAGCTGTCTATTGGGTCATCATACCGGATAAGGTCAAGCGCATAGTTGGTATCGTTTGCAATTCCCCATTCCAACACCGCCGGAACCGTAGCATTCATAGTCGAATCGTATAAACCTGTTATGTTAGATGTAGCTTCCAGGAAAGCGTAGTTGCACCCTTGAGGTCCTTCTTCTTCTTTGAAATCCACATTAAAGACCTGAAGGTTAAAGGGAAGGGTGGTCTTGCAGCATCCGTCCCACCCAGAACAATTATACCAGCTGAAGTTGCTGGTTGCAGGACATAGCGACTTGCAACCCACAACAGCTGATTCTGTACTCTTGATTGTCGCCAGGGTGTTGCAACCGACCGATCTAAAAATGTTCCATGTCTGGGAGAAGACAAATTGGCTTCCTTCTAAGCTCACTGGCGCAACAGATTGGACCCCACAACTTACATCTTGAATTATAGGAAGACTGACAATAATCATGCCGTTCATGAATCCACTGGGGAGCGAAATGTTAAAAACTCGCAATTGTCTCTCATTTAGTATGGGAACACTGCCGTTTCGCAGGCAGAGGATCTCGTACCATTTATCCAAGAAACACCCAGGCCCTATTCCGAAGGGGAAGGGAATGGTGACGCTTCCGCATCTTTCCGTGCAATTAAGCTTTGCAAGCTGTGCAAGTCCAGGTGCAGCCGACGATGCTTTTACCGTGAGGGAAACCAGAAGCAAGAGTATTTGAAACACTGAGTTGGACATGATTTTCACGCTTGGTATGTGCATGGACCTAAACCTATGGAGAAAGGGGATAAGAGCTGAGTCCCTTAACATTGTCATTTAAAAGGAAGAAGGGAAGAATTATCATATACCGCGGGCATAATTATTCCAGCTCTGTTACTTCCTTGTATCTTTGAGGAAGCTTCCTTGACGTTGGAAATATCAAAGTTTGATAGGTAGAGGAACCCAATTCAAGCAGCCAAGTTCGACTTTTCCTGTTGGGGGATAATTTTGTCACCTTCTTTCTTATGACAAAGACCGAAAGCGCAACCTAAATGGATGATTTTTCCTTACTCTTTGTCGTGGATCCCGTTAAGCACGTCAGAATTGAGATATTTATTCCTTTTCTATCTACTTAAATTGTTCCTTGTTAACTTTTAATTTTTTCTAGACAATTGTATGACTTCTTGCTCTTCCACGTTAGATTTAATATTTGTTCCATGGTCACAGAATTTCACATTTTATTTTTAATCTTTTTTTTCCGTAGTATTGATTAGCTCGGTCACTTATAATTTCTGGTTTAACATGAATATGGTCTTTCTTTAATTTTCTGAATATTAATCTTAGTTTAGCATTGTTTAGGTAATTTAAGAAATTAATTCGAGTTAAATCCTGTTTAGTGCCAGAGTTTAGTTTCTTAGAATCGTGTGTTTATAATCTGTTAAAAGGCTGTTAATATTGTTAGTTAGACGTAGTTTAGTGGCCTCTACCTTCACCATGTTTTACAATGTGTGAATGACTGCACGTTGAGCAAATTACAGGCAAACTAAAGCTAATTATGCCGTACGTATTCCCGGAGGGCAGTAGAATGTTGAGCACTTGGAATCCATTGTTGTTCAGTATAGGAACCGTGTTGTTTTGCTGGTACATTATCTCGTACCAGTCATCCAAGAAACACCCGCGTCCTATTCCAAAGGGGAAGACAATGACAATGTTTCCGCATGACTCAGTGCAATTAGGCTTTGACAGGCGAGGTTTGGTTAGTGATGCTTATACTGAGGGAATCTGGGATCCAGATGATCCGAAACACCAATTTTGCCATTATTTTATATGATTAAAATGGGCATGAAAATAACCTATGAAGGAAGGAATTATAATTTGCAACCTATGATTCCATGGTTTGACCTGCCCATAATCCGAACCCTCTCAGGGAAACTTTGATCATGCACCTGCCCATAATTTGAAGTATAACATTTTGTGTGATTAGAATTGTCGCAAGTTTTTCTCATTGACTCCTGTTTTCTTTGAGTGAATTAGACAAACGCGATCCACATTCTCAATCTCTAGTCCTTTTAAAATGTTTCTTTGATTTTGCCCATTCAAAATCTCCATCTTTCAGCGTCCTCGAAAGATGTAGCCGGCAACTTCAGCCATATCAACGATGATGCCATGAACGAAAAATGAAATTTGAGCAGCAATGGGTATAAAAGGCAACGTTGCATGCATAAAGACCATTCATCAAGCAGTCGGTTGTTCACTCTGTAAATTCATGGAAGTTAAAAGAGATCTCTTTAAACATTTTGCTTTTGATATGTTAGGGGAGAAGAGCTAGACATACATGTAGTTTCACTTGGAAGAATATATCATATCTGATTAGGATACAGATCGAATCTTATTTCTTTTGCATTCTTGTCAATAAAGATTAGACCGGGTATCGGGAGGCTAGGGTGGCAATGTTCATTGCTCGCCCCTTAAGTTCATCCTTACGCATAAACATACATTTCCATGATAGGTCACGCACAACGCTAATTCATTGGCACCCAAATTATGTACGAGGAGTACTCTTTAAAAGAGCAGAGGGTTGTTGACAACTACTTGGCATCCAAGTAATTTCCTTCTTAATAACGAGGAAGTCTATCGTAAATAGACAAATCTCGCGTTCATGAAATGCTCCTCCAACTAGCTTCATTGACCAAGGCGCTTCAAAAGTTGGATGGTCCCTCAAATATAAGATTGCTTATATTTGGTACTTGGTAATTTATGGATCGAACGTGCGATACTCAACTCATACACATAAACCAAAACCCGGAGAAACTTCTCTCAGATCCTGGTCCACGGAACCAATATGCAATCACACCCGTTGATCAAGTGTGACTCTCACATGGGGCCCGCATGATTAGCGATTATGATGGATCAAGTCTATAGAGACTCGGATCCAAGCAAGAATTTTGCACAAAACCTGTGGAAAACAGGTTAGTTTAATTCCCATCAATATAGAAACCAACTCGTACGTAAACGAGCTTGGAAATATCAGCATGGTGCGAACCAATGATGACTCTTAAATTCATGGTCTTCAAGGCCATTATCAAATGAGAACTCGCGTTAGAACTGACCACTGACTTAGTCTCCAGCAATGACAGAACAGAAAAACGATCGTTCCGTAGCCAGCTATATTGCGCTGACGATGACTTTTTAGACCACAGGCTTCTTGGTGGTCGGCAGCGACTGAGCTTGGCCGGGTCGTTGGCCTCACCCTCGCCTATATTCCACGAGATCAATGATCTTGCCATTCATCCAGAATCACGACCCTGTTCGAGGAATGAGCGCAAGACGGGGTTACCTAAACGCCTTTTTCTTCTGTTACTTTATGACTTCTAGCATATCCGAGGATGCTTCTAAGTGTAGAATTGTCAGCTTCAGATCTTTCATGGAGTAAAAGATTCTCCGCTGAAGTGGCCGCCTATTTTAGCAGCCAAAATGAGAAGAATTGTTTCGATCAGGTTCACTTGATGGCAACAGTGACGGACTACTTTTCGGTCTCAGTTGATGATATGAAAAAGAAAACCCAAGATATAAACATGATGAAAATCGAAGATATTTCCTTTTGTTCACCATTGAAGTTTCTCCTTTCAGAAAGGCTCTTAAGCCATTTTCAGATTGGAGGACTTTGACGACTCGCTTTTTGTTCTGGACCGCTACATAGGACAACACTTGAAAGTTACTGAGAAATGGGATATTTCGAAAACTCAACTTTCTAAGTCAGAAAAGTCGAAAAGTTCAAGGCAACTGAACCGCCCAGTTGATCTTTGACCCGCATTAGAGGCATTAAGGCCATTGCAGAAGTGGGATCAGAGTAAAGTCCAAAGTCAATTACTTTTCAGAGTCCAATTCTTTGAATGAGATGCAGAAGAAGACCCGTTATCACTTTGTTTCCACGCAGATTTAGACATCGATATCACCATAATTTTAGCTACCGAAATTGCGGAGCCACTTATCGGGCTTGATACGTGCACCCGTTCTCATACAATCCAGTTCAGGCTTTTTCCAAACCAAGTTCAACCACAACTGAGACTAAGGATCCGTTCGTTTCATGAAAAAATATCACATTTTTGGAAAATATTTTCTAGGAAGTCATTTTCTTAGAAAATGACTATTTTCCGGTGTTCGGCTGAAACCTAAACTTTGAGTGGAAAATATTTTATACTGTTCATTAGCTAATTTAATTGTTTAGGAAAAATTATCAAAGAATTGAATTTTAATATTTTTAATTGACCAAAAAAATAGTTTTATTTTTTTATGTTTTTTTAAATGAATTTTTAATTTTATTTATTTGTTTTTTTTTCTTTCTTTTTCTTTTTTCTTTTTTCCTTTTTCTTTTCCTTCCTCCTTCCTCCTCCTTCTCCTTCCCCCTTCCTCCTCCTTCTTCATCCTCCTTCCTCCTTCCTTCGCCGCCACAGGCCTAACGATGGCCGGCTGCTTGGCGGCCGACCAAGATGCGATTGTAACAGCTTGAATTTTCAAATTTCGTTTTCGATTAAATAAATCGGGCATTTCGTCGACACGCCAATAGTGTTATTCTCTGAGCTGATCACTCACGAGATAATTGAACTATCTGGGGAAGCAATTAAGGAATTTAAATGCAATGAACTTGAGAACTCGATCAAGAAGCGACTGCTCGACCGTGTTAATCAACAAAGGTCATTACAACAATGTCAAAATCGATCAGAAATCAGAGATAAGTCAATTCGACCAAGATATGTTATCAAAGTGTGGGTGATTCCACCTGATTATAAAATTCTCATCAATCGACACTAAATTGATTTTCTGTCGTTTTGAATACCCTGTGTCAGTAATTGAAATCTTGAGATTTTCATGACAACCAAGAGTCACCAATATGTCGGAGATGTATATTGTGACTCAAGATAAATCAATCATGGGTTAATTGCACCAAAAATTCCTAAAAGTTACCCGGTAAACTAAGTCGCACTAAAAGCGCGCCGGAGTGAAATTAACCGTGAATTTGAATCCGATTTCAGAAATTGAAAGTTCTGTCGTGTCACAAATCATTTTAGGAACGTCGACTCATCCTCCGAAGATTTTTTGGAGATTCCGGGATTTTTACGGAAATTCGGATCGGCTAAATTGAAAAGATTTTTGACTTGCAAACTGAGCTATATGACGAAGGGGATTTGTAGAAATTATGTGGGCTTTTTCTACATCAAAATTGGATGTCGAATTTGGGAAATTGTTGAAGAAATTGAAGACAAAAAAAATTATGAAATTCGGAATTGGAAAAGGGCAGCAATTTTGGACTTCAAAATTTGGATTATTGATGGATTTTATGCAAGAAAGTAATAAGAGATATTGAGATAAGTTTGAGGGATATTTGGGGGACCAAGTATTTAATTTCATGGTTATACTTTATTGACTTTTGCCATTTTTTCCCAAAACTTCCATCGCACGCCCATCCACCGACTCCTCTTGCTCACGTTCTCACATTGCTTTTCATTTTCCCTTGAAATTCCATCGAAGCAGCACCCTCACAAAAGGACAGAACTCTCTCTCTTTGCTTCTAGTTTGCTTTCCTTCATTTCCTTTTGTTTTTCTTCTTCAAGATTGCTCCCTGCATCGTGGCTTCATTCAGCCAACAAACAGCCGCCCCTCTCCACTATTAATTGTTCCCTTGGTCAACAACATCCACAGAAGCTCCTTTTGTTGACCCTTGCGCCTGCCATCTTCGTTTCTTTGTGCGTCCAGCGGAGTCCACCGAAGCAGCCATCCCCTTCGGCCTTCACGCCCCTGCAGCGCACGTGTTTTCCCCTGCCAGCGGCTACCGAAGCCCACCTCCATCATTCCTCGTGTCTTCATCCGGCAGCAATGTCGTCCACCTGCCATCCCCAAGCAGCCGTCGAAGCCGCTTCTCCCCCTGCCCCTGCCAATCTCACATCGAGCAGCCCTTCCTGTGTCTTTTACTTTGTTGGGCCGTGCGGCTCAACGTGAAGCCCAGAAGCTCCGTGATTTTCAATCGAGTAGCCCACGGATCCAGCAGCTTCGGCCCAATTGAATCCACAAACCCAGCTCGGCAGTCCAGCCCATAAGTCCAGCAGCCCATCTTGAAGTCAAGCCCAAGTCCTGTTTTCCTCAACACCAGGCCCAGCCCAAATCCAGAACAAATCTCAGTTTGGGCTGAAATTTATTGGGCCGGTTCTAGACCTGGTCCAAGCTTCGTCGACACCGTCGAAAACTCAAGTTTCAGCCACCGTTGCGCCACCATCACGGTGAACCGGTTTCCGCAATAAACCGGTGAGTTTATGCACTAAACTCTTCTTAGTAGGCTAATGATGTTTAAGGAGTGTTTAGATTTATTTAAGTGTAATTAGTTTAATTATTAGTTTAGTTAGTTAAATTAGGTTAGTTAGATTATTGAATTAGGTGGTTAGAGCTTAAATTTAGTTAGCCTGTTAGGTAGCTCTATAATTATAATGGTTAGGATAATTTAATTAGTTCAATAGATGGTTAGATTAGAATTATTTAGCCTAAGTTAGCATTTTTAATATTTAATGTATTTATCTAATTAATTTCAGTAATTATTTAATTATTAAATATTAAATATTTTTAGAAATTAGGCTGGGGTAGCCGGTGACCGGCATTTCATGCCGATTGTAATGGTATGGTTAAATTATGCAATTGAGTGTTAATTTGTGCAAACTGAGTGCTGATTGAAAATTTGGTCAATTACTTCAAAATTTGTGAATTTTGATATTTATTCAGAAAATCTCGAGTGTCGGGTTTTGACACCGAAAATGGATTTTAAGTACTATATTAAATAGTGGGGTTTGAAAAAGAAATGTATTAGTTTTCTAGTTCAAATTGACTATGTACCCACACACGATTAATTTCGGGATGTTTTTAATACGAAGAAAACATGCCAAGATCACTATTTTAATGGAGGCATTTGAATGCAATGCACGGTGTCTTGGGCCAAAATTAATTGATCGTGTGTTGGTTAAAGAGAAACCGTCCAAGCGTTTAAGCCGGACGTTACTAAATCCCACTTTTCGGGTTACCCGTGCATCAGGGTAGCGGGTTGCAGTAGATTCTGAACCTATGCTCCTTTGGGAAAGCCGTCACTAAGACACAGCCGTGCTCAATGGGGAAGAGACAATGCCTGGCTACGCCACTAGACTACCGATCATGAAAGTCGACAATGCCTTGAGTGGCTTAATTAACAATTGGAACGCATGATTGTCTAAGTTTAATGCGCCTGATTAAGAAACAAAACTGTGTGGCATAGTATGAGACGTGTCATAATAGTTTGGCCTTATAATCAAAATCCCTGTGCTAATTTGAGAATTGAGTGTGGCGTTCCAGTTATTGGAGCTTAATTGTTGCTTATATCGGTATAGCTATCTATGATATAAACTATACTGATCTGCAAGGTGAAACTAAGGCGATGTAAGTCCTCCATGCTAAATGTGTGGTTGTGTGGTTAGGACGCCTCTAGGAGTACTACCCTCCTAATCGAGGTTTAGAGCGTAGACTTGCTGAAACATTATCTTACTGGTTATTATATAACCATTTTCAGGTCCTTAGGAGGTGGTCATGGAGGACCAAAGTCCTGAAGTCTGTGGAGGTGGAGTTAGAAGGATTGGCATTTGGGTTCGACTAGTATGTCATAGGAAAATACCTTTGTTTTTTTAGAGCCGACCTTCTTGTAGACTTTTGACTGGACTTTTTTTTGTATCTAAACCCGTTGTTTATAAAAGCATGTTTGTTTGTAAATATGTTGTCCTGCTTTTCTATTTTGAGATGGTTACTGTCAGGGGATATTTATTCGCTTCTGCATGTGCTTAAAAATGAATGGGTTGACAACTTGTCCTGGAAAGTCGCAAAATTTTATCGACTAGAGAGGGATGAGCACGTGCTCAGGATTCGGGGCGTGACAATGGTCGCCAGAGCCGGTGAGCTCGAGGCTCGGCCGATCTCACCAAGCTCCCTAGAGTTTCGCCGGGCTCTGGCGAGCTACGAGCTCACCGAATCTAGCGGCGGAGCTTGGGCTCGCCTAGATCGTGAGCCCGAGCTCCACCACCAGATCCAACAAGCTCACTGCTCGCCAGAGCCCGACGAACCTCTAGTGAGCTTGAGTGAGGCCTGAGCCCCCCCAGCTCACCGGATTTGGTGAGGCCTGAGCTCTGGGTGATTTTTTCCAATGATGGAAAACATTTTCCTTGATTAGTTCATTTTCTGTGAAATGAATATTAGAAAATCCATAAAATATTTTCTGGAAGTCATTTTCCGTGAAACGAACGGAACCTAAATCGGGTTTGGATGATTTTGGTCATATATAATATGGAAGGGTAGCTACTTGATGATATCATAGCAAACGAAAAGACTTGGAGCATTACCAAGTCTTGATAAGTAGAGGACACCAATTTAAGAAGCCAAGTGAGACTTTTTCCATTGTTAGGGAGACAATTTTGTCATCATCTTTCTTGTGAGAAAGAGTTGATGCACTATCAAGATAGATGACTTTTCAGGCCCTTTATTATGGACTCTGTTGAGCACATTGGAATTGAGTCGTTTATTGCTTTCCTTACCGACTTAAATTTTCTGTTTGTAAGCATCGAATCTTTTTAATTTTTTCTAGACAAAAATCATGTGAATTTTTTCTTTCCTAGACCAAAATCATATTTGATCAAATAATTACCAAAATCCTCCTATTAGTAAACAAACGATTTGTCATCCGTTCTTTCTTTTCTCTTTATTTTGTTATGATTACCAATTTCCATGACAAAAAGAGTTCTTACAATTCCCAAATCACTTCTAAACCTTTAAATCTAGCAAATCTAGTTCTAATCATTTTAATGATATGCCAATGTAGCCCTTTAATTCTTAATTCATCCAGCTTGGCCATGGTCACTGCTTCTTCTTTCCAATTTGAAGCAGAAGACGAGGTGAACTCGATTAACATAAACAAGAAAGATAGACAATCTGTTTGCATTAAACTCATCGGAAGCTTGAGCAACCTTATTTGTTTATATATTCTTCTTCTACACCAACACTCTAATTAGGGGTGAGCATCGGTCCAGGGTCAACCCTAGATTGACCATAGATCGGCCCAACCCTGGATTGACCCTAGATCGGCCCAACCCTGTCGGTCTTGATCTGGTTTCTAAGGAGACTGGGTTAGTCCTTGGTCTTAGGATTCTTGGATCAGCACTGTGCAAGTTGGTCTTCGGTCCTGAGAGTTCATGGTCAATCTAATCCGGACCAACCTTGACTATATATATATATATATATATTATTTATAATTTTTATATAGAGAAAACCTTAAAATAAACGGTATCAATAATATTAAACTACTCTTTAGTAAGGAGTTCAAGTAATTTTACATTGTTATTTAATAACTTAGATTTTTAATATCTTTTACAACATCAATAGTCATAATTTATGAAAGAGGAAAATATTTTTGTGAAAAGTCCTCACGACATTCAAAATGGCATAAAAGCTCCTTACAACATCCACCTCTAATACTCGTTCTCTTCTGTCTTATTTGTCCTTTTAGTCTCCAATTTGCCAAAATCAAAAGAAACAACTTCTCCGCTTACCACTCGACACTCGCCTCACTCTCTTTAGGTCACTCATGCTACTCACCACTCGATACTCACTTGACTTGTTGCTCCCCACTCGATACTTGATACTCACTCTGTTCAATACTCACCTCACTCGATCCTCACTACTTACCTTTCTTAGCTGACCTCGTTCGACATCGAACCTATTGGGTTGATCCAGTTCTCGGTTGCCCTTTTAATGAGTATAAAAAATGAAATAAAAAATTATTTGTTGGTCCGGGTTAATTCTGGAATCGGACGGAACCCATTAGGTTAGGTCCTTCCTCAATCGTTTTTTCAAGAAGTACAAAAAGTGAAATAAAAAATTATCGATTGGTCTCGGATTGACCCTGAAACCAAACCGAACCTCTTGGGTCGGTTCAGTCCTCGGTTTCAAGCTCAATAAAGTTAGTCATCGGTCCCAAAAATTGAGAATTAGTGCGTGCGGGTTGATCCTATGGTTAGGGGTGGATTGACCCAACTCGGACTATGCTCACCCCGAACTCCAATCATCACAACATCCACCCACAGTGGCTTCGTCCAAAAAAAAAAAGGCCAGAGAACATTTAATTCGTGTGGCAAAAGATCTCATCTCCACCAACCACCGCCTTCAACTCTCATCACCATTTTGGTCTCTGTTTCGACACGAATAAACCCTTGCATTGCTGTGGCCATTGATCAAATCAGTTCTTGTTTAAGCGCAGAAAACGGCCATCCCTATTCTTAGTTCCCCTGATTCTTTTTTTCTTTTCTTTTATTTTTATTTTCCTTTCTAAATGGCTATTGGCTGAACATGTTTTTGTTCTGGGTTTGTTGTTTGAGCAACTTAGGTAACAAGAAAATTTCAAATAAAAACCCGAAATGAAGTCGTTTTCTTAAATAATGACTCAAAATGAATATTGTCTCAAATAAAATTTTTGAAGTGCCAAATCAATCACTTATAAGAGCTGAACTCTCAGGCCGGCCAAATCTTCACTAGTCAGCGAGTCGTGTGATTGTTCCCGTCACCGGGGAAAGGACAATTTTGTCCGAAAATTTCTGGTTTTTTTTTTTCTTTCTTGTATGAGTTCAGGACTGGAATTACTTCACAACCCCAACTCCGACTCAGTCGACAACCCTAGGAACTTTGACGAGATCGAGGATGAATCAGGGGACATGATCTAGGCCAATTATTCTCGATGAATGGTTCCAACAAGTACCCCAAGACGGCCATCGGTGAGGCAGGCAACTCCGACAACTCGGATGCCAGCCCTTTTCCTTTCTTCGGGGGCCCACCATGATAAGCTTTCTTCCAAGGCCAGTGCCTTTCTATCCAGTTATAGATGGAGTGCTAAAGATTGGAGTCCTAAGGAAAGACTATCCAGGTTCAGTTGCTTTCCGTCTAGTTGAAGTGCTAAGAGCCCGAGCTGCATTGATCCCAACTCCGAGACTCGGTATCAGTGGAAGAACTCAGCCTATTCTGGTCCAACTCCGACAAACGGTGACCTCTTTATGGGATTTTTCTTTTCCTTTTTTTTTTTTTTCGGGGGGGTGTGGAGGGCGTTTGAAAGTGCGAAGAAGTAAGTCGATGTCAATCACAATACTTAGCAAGCAAATCACAGACATGCCGACCTCATCCGATATAAATTACTTTCTAAAGTTCTGGTTAATCAGGCAAGAACCGTTGTTCTACCATAAATTCTTACATGTTTGCATGGCAAGTGATTCACCGGTACAGATTGACAGCATGATATGCTTTCTCTGATAAAGAATTGCTAATCGTGTGTTTTCTTGCACTACGAATGCAATCAAACACTGTCGTTTCAGCACAAAAAGCTATCAAAAGACGTTCCAATCTCTCCCCACCGTTAAGGGTGTCAATAACCGAACTGAAAAATTCGGTTTTTTCAGTTCAGTTTTCTTTTGATTTGGTTTCTATTAAAAATCGAAATTTTTCGGTTCGGTTAAGTTTTTATCAGTTAACCGAATCGAATCAAACCAACAAACCGAAAAATAGAACCATTAACCAAACCGAGCCAACCGAAATTCTCTCCCGTCTCCTCTTGTCTTGAAGGTGCGACAACGACGACGACGGCGACTGTGACTGCGACGGCGACAGGGATAGCAACGGTGGCAGGGACGGCGACGGCAACAGCGACCGATTAAGGGATGCCGTGGCCTCCAGGCCTTCCATTTCGAAGCCCCGCCTCCCGTTCCTCCATGCCCTTTTCTCTTCTTCTTCTCCTTCTTTGTCGGCAGCGGCACTCGTGGAGCTGTGTGTGTTGGCCGGGTCGGCGACGGCGCTTCGGAGATCGACCCTTTTGTCCTCACGATGCCGCTTTACTACGTCAATGCCCCTCCTCACATGGGCGAGCCTACACCACCATTGCCGATACCATCGCTCGCTTTGAGGTTTGTCTTCGGACATTGTTTGTCTTTCATTGCCGACGTTCCTTTTTGTTTTTTCGTTGTTTTTTTGGTTGTCTACGAGTTATGGGCGTTGGTAAAGGCAAAACCCATGTTTCTTGATCCCCTTTTTGGTGTCATTAAGAGTAGAGATCAGTGTCAATAATCGGTTGTTTCTTTTATCATAGTAGATACGAATAAAGAGTACCAGCTTATTGCGGTTGAATTTTTGCCTTGATGCAAATGAATGAGTCTGCCTGTAGGTGGTGGGGATGAGTTTTGTTCCTCAAACAAAGCTATTGCTTCGTAATTCGTTCTTTAGCATTGGTTGTTCGTGGTAAACTAATGCACTTTATTCATCAAGATTTGATTTTTCTTTTGTTGAAGCTGGGGTTGGATTGGAAAATTGGCTGTAGGAATCACTTCTACATAAACAATGACTTGGTTCTAACTTCTGTTACTTCAGATTAAAAGGCTTACAATTATAATTTTTTTTTCGTGGGCTATAATCCATTTCGAGCGTGAATCTATTTTCCTCGGGTGCTCCACAGGAATCCTTCCTGTTTATGCGCTTGAACAACTTCATGGGTTATGGTTTCGATTACTAGATCCGGAGTCACTTCTGACATTTTGTTTCTTTGACTTGAGTCGACCCACAAAGCTGAGTTGTCCAACATAAAGGTAGGCTTTCCGATGCTGATAAAGTTTGTCTAAATTACTCGATCTCGAGCTGAGAATGGAGAGAGCTGCACTTGCGATTTTGAACCATTCTGTTTTGGTGAGCTTGTTCATTAGGTAGGTGAGAACCATAGTTTAATTGCTTGGGGTTTTGGCTTAAGACCGATGGTCGAGGTAAAAAACTAAATACTTCGTTAATTAATGCAGAGAAGGCTATGGAGGAAATAGATCCTTTTGGGTTTTGGTACATTGACAGAGGCAGTTTCTTATTTGATTCATCCAGGCATGATGGGCTCGCTGTTAGTGTTGGCGAAAATGAATAGCTTGTGCATTATGCATAGGAAGATCTTTGTTCATCTCTTTGTTATTGCGAGCAGGCAGTTTTTAGTTTGGAGAAATAATTTATGGAAATTCCAGTGGCATTCCGATTATCAGGTATCTTTGAATGAGTGTTTTCTAGATGGCAAGTGGCGTGTTGTTTCCATTAACTTACATATTCTGATGCATGTCCCGATTTAGATACAGGGAATAGCATAAATGGTTCTGGTTAGGCTCAACCTTTCTATGACCTCACGTCTACCACTAGAGAATGACTTATCTAGAAATCCATCTTTTAAGTTTCATTTGCATGGAGAACAATGTTGTGATGAAGATCAAGTTACCTCATTCTTTCTGCACACAAGTTCTATATTACCATGTTCTTTTGCTTCGTCACGTATTGGTTTAGGAGTTTGTTTTTTAATCGGACACTTTCATACTAACAGTACAGAATGGTTGATAGGAGTCTTGGCTATAAATATGGAATTTGTAGATGTGAAGTTGGATCTATATGCCTTGAGAAAGTTATATGAATAGAGTAAGAACCTTTGTTTCAGTTGGAGTGCATGATGTTAAAGGTTTTTTTTGACATTGTTTGCAACCAAAAAAACAAAACTGTTTTCACCAATATCAAGCCTTTTCAGATTGATCTTGTTCTTAACTTATGTACATCAAGACTCATGTCATATTTTACAATATGCGGTGTGCATATTTTGAATTGGTTGAGTTTAGGAAGCCCTTCCCTAGCATGAGTTGCATCTGTTAATGCTTGAAGCCCATGTGTTCTGCGCATTTAGGGCGAGGTTTGAGTGAAGAACATATTGGAGGTCTTCATTTGTGTGATTTCTAATCATAGTGGATTTCGCTTTGTACAATGTTCTTGTATGGAGAGTTTGCTTGCCAAATTTAATGTGTAGAGAAGAGTATTGACTGAGGCCCCTACTTTAAACCGTGTTGTCTTTCTTATACGTGTATCTATCATCGTATGTATGCAATAAGAAGAGAAAAAAAACGGGAAACAAAAAAAACTTAAAACCAAAAGTTGAAAACCAAAAACCGAAAAACCGAACCGAACAGAACCGAAATTCCGGTTCGGTTTGTATTGGGTTCGCTCCGGTTTCGGTTCGATTCGAAGATTTTTCTAACGGTTCAGTTCGGTTACCGAACTGTTGATACCCCTACCCACCGTTGCTTCTCTCTCTTCTCCTTTCTAGCTTCTACACTAATCTGCAAGATCTTAAACCCTGAAAACGGGGTCAAGATCTCTAATTTTTCCTTGATTGCCCCTAGTTCGTGTAAAAGCAATGGGTTTTGGAAAACCCATTGCGAGGTGATCATTTTGCCGTTACTTAGTCTCACTATCTCCAAACCCATAGAGAAAGAGAGCTTTGATGGAGAAGATTTGGAGGGGATCGAGGAACTATTAGCTCTAGACGTAGAGGTAGAGCAACAGCAAGAAATTTCATCAACATCTGTGAAATTTGGTGGAATCACTGCTAACTAAACGTAAAAATTTAATTGAGAAAGCAAATGACGCCTGTAAAGATTCAAACTCATGATTACCAGCTTTGATACTATGTAAGATTTGATGGGATCACCGCCAAATGTTCTAAAAACTTAAACTGTTAAATAAAAACATAATTTATTATTTAAATATATTGATGACAACATTGAATCTTGAATCTAGAAAAATAGAAAAAAAAAATCGTGACATCCCGAAATTCGACCCGTTTCGATAAAGTGAAATGGGCATTTATGGTGGCCTTTTTCTCCGAGTCGATCACTCACGCAGTTAACTAACCTATTGGGTGAAGCCGTTCAAGGGATGTATCAGCTGTAAAATCCCTAAAAGCTACCTAATTGGTTGGATTGGCCTAAAATCACGTCCGATTGATTTTTAACCACGAAATCAACTCGATTTCGGGAATCGAATTTTAAGCGCGTCATAATTCTTATTTTTAGGGATCATGTCTCATTTCGTCAATTTATTTGATTGGTCCGAAATTTCAATAAAGAAATTATCGGAAGAAAATTGAAGCCCAAGTGAAAATAGAAAGAGAAAAGGAAAATTGCATAAAGGCATTATGCATTTTGTTTTTCCTTTTTCTTTCTCTCCCTTTTTCCTCTCCTTTTCTCTTTTTCTTTCTTTTCTTCCTCTCTCCTCTCCCCTTCTCCTCGTGCGAATTCCCCACCGCCCATTCCCTCTCTCTCTTTTTCTTTGACCAGTCAATGCATATCCTCTCCTCTCTCTTCTTTCTTCCTCTGCACGCTCGACCGAACCCCCTTTTCTTCTTTCTTCTTCTCCTTCTTTTCTCCACGCCGAGCGAACCAGAAGCTGTAGCTCGCCCCTCAGCCGCTTGCCGCTCGTCCCGCTCGCGGCACCGCCGCACCGCCGCCCGCGCCCGTGCGCTCGCCGCCGTCCGCGTGCGCCCAGGCCGCGCGATCCAGCTCGGCCCAGCCCTGTTTCGCTTCTGTTCCAGCTCCGACCAGCCCATCTCCAGCCACCTCCGGCCACCGCCAACCCAGCCGGACCTCCCCCGCGTTCACCTCGCCCTCCGCCGGCTTCCCCTTGCCGCCCTAGCCGCCGGAGCAGCCCCGTCCAGCCCCGTCCAGCAAACCCGTGAGTGGGTTTCCAGCTGGTTCAAGGCCGTTTTGGGCCGTTTCCGGGCCTCGGATCCGTGAGTCGCTTTGGGAACAATCGTTCCTCGCGTCGCCGCCGTCGGATTGATCCGATTTGGTGAGTAATCTCACTAATCTTGGATTAGTTGGCTAATTATGCTTTAAGCTGGTTTAGATTTAATTAATTATGTTTAGGTTGTTAGATTAGAATAAATTAGCAATTATTAGTCAATTGTGATGCGATTTAGATAAATTGATTGCGCAATTAGCAAGTAGACGTGGTCTACTAATTATTGGAAGTGCCTCGGGATTTTTCCCGACCCTTAGTGGGCTCCAATTAGGCTTTTCGGGCCTAAGTGGATTTTTAGTATTTAATTATTAATTTTCGGAATTACATTAAATAATTATTTATTTTCTGAAAATGCAACTGAGATGGCTCGGGACCGGAATATTGTGCTGATGACCGTGGTGAAGTCCGTTTATTTAATCGGGCTTTATTTTGAGCTAAATTGAATTTTTTAATATTAATTTTAATTTTCGAAATTAATAAATTAATTAATTATTTTTCGGAAATTAAGATTTTGATGGCCGACGACCGAAATCTCGTGCTGATCGTCGTGGCGCAGTCCGTTTATTTATTTGAGCTCTACGTTGCATGGAATTGAATAAATTGTGATATTTTAGGGATTTACCCTAAATCGATTTGGAATTGATTGAGATTGAATGATTGATTGGTAAATGGCTGAGTATGTTTGTTTAGCATTTATAATGCTTTGATTGAGTTGTAAAGTGGATGGAGTTATGAGAGAATTGGAAATACTCGGGGATTGAACCAATCGAGACACGGTGTATGGACCTACGTGGTTCGGTGATTGGGACATTTGCGAAAACGGCGCCTTAAAGAACGCACGTATCGGTCTAGTACTCACATTGTTATAGGCATGTGTGGTTCGGTGATTATGGAGTTCACTGGCGAAAACGGCGCCTTAAAGAACGCATGCAATTGTCTATTGATCAAATCATTGTAGGCATGTGTGGTTCGGTGATTTGGGATATCACTGGCGAAAACGGCGCCTTAAAGAACGCATGCAATTGTCTATTGATCAAATCATTATAGGCATGTGTGGTTCGGTGATTTGGGATATCACGGGCGAAAAACGGCGCCTTAAAGAACGCATGCAATTGTCTATTGATCAAATCATTGTAGGCATGTGTGGTTGGTGATTTGAGATATCATGGCGAAAACGGCGCCTTAAAGAACGCATGCAATTGTCTATTGATCAAATCATTATAGGCATGTGTGGTTCGGTGATTTGGGATATCACTGGCGAAAACGGCGCCTTAAAGAACGCATGCAATTGTCTATTGATCAAATCATTGTAGGCATGTGTGGTTCGGTGATTTGGGATATCAATGTCTATTGATCAAAACGGCGCCTTAAAGAACGCATGCAATTGTCTATTGATCAAATCATTGTAGGCATGTGTGGTTCGGTGATTTGGGATATCACTGGCACACAGTTGTCTAGTGGATATGTCACCTTGGCGAAGTTGACGCCCGAGAGCATTGATGTGGCTCTGTGACCGAATACTCGATGAAAGAATATATGGTGTGGAATCAATGACCTAGAATGGTCCGTCGACATGTAATCGACTAGGTCGATTAATCCTTGCTTTGATTTGATGTGGTGAATTGATTGATGAATGGAGACGACCGTGAGTGGTCTTCTTGGCATATAATCGACTAGGTCGATTTGATCGATGCTTCCATCGATGATATGACTTGTTTGGGTGCCTATGTTAAATTGTACCGACTTGCGGGTGGGATCAGAGGCCAAGGTAAGTCTTCTGCCCTGTGCGTGTTTAGGCAGCCTGTAGTATAATAGTTTATCTAATCGGGCTTAGTGGGGTAGAACTCGCTGAGACGTAGTCTCATCCCAGTTTGGGGAAAACCATTTCAGGACCCCGCTAAAGAGCTGTGGAGGAGGAATCCGAGAAGGAGAACTCGGAGGTGAGATCTGAAGAAAAAGGATTTTTGGAAGAAGAAGACAATCCTGAGAGGGGTCTTGAGTACGGCCCAGTTCGTCTAAGTTTCTGTCTTCTTTTGAGATCTCCGTTTTGATGTGAATAGTTATGAAGTGAATTGTGGTTTGTATAAAAGTTTGGTTATAAATTTCAATATGAAAAATATGGCCCTGCTTTTCTATCCCATCGTTTTATTGTCAGGGGATTTTAACCGGCTCGCACGCGTTTTAATAAATGAAAGGGTCGGCGATACTTAGTCCCTGGGATATCGCATTATAAAATCGACCAATAGATAAGGATGTGTGCGTGCCCGAGGATCGGGGCGTGACAAAATCAACCCAAAATTTTTCGGAAAAAAAAAATGTCCCTTTTTCCAATGGCCAGAACAATCACAGGACTCACTAGCTAATGAAGATTTGGCCAAGCTGCAAATTCGTATCCTTATTTAAAACTAATTTTCCAATTCATACCATTATTTGAAATAAGGACCGCTTTAAGCTTTTATTTAAGAAAACAACTCTACTTAGAGTCCTTATGTGAAATTTTCTCTCAAGTGATCGATGATTCATGACTCCTTGCTCTTCTCTCTCTCTTTTTTTGCTTTGAATGCTCTATTTTCTTCTAATTAGTTCATGAGAGATTTTATTTTTTCTTGAATACGACTTTGAATTCGCTTGTTAGATTTTTGCAATTCCTAGATTTCTAATTCCATTATTCTCTTCTTTGTATCCCTTTTTTTGTTTTCTTTTTCTATGGCTTTTGTTATTAATTTTTTTTTATTGGCCCATTTTCGAATGTGGCACCTCTAAATTAGATGGAAAAAATGTCAAGTTAGCATTTTCCATTCATCAATGTAGACACAGAGCAACTTGATTGTATTAATTTGTCAAGTGTTTAGATTTAATTGCACTTTTTTAAAATTTAAGGACTCAAGTGCACTTTCATGAAATTTTTTAGGACTTTTGGGATACTCATCTCTATGTCTTATAACATTTGGAAGTCTTGTCTCTCCTTGTGCCAGCCAAAATTTAATGGTCAATCTGATTGTTCATTTTAGAAGATTTCCACACGGTTTGGACCACACCAATAACATATTTAGCACTCGGTCATTATTTGGCAGAGTAGAAAACTAAAAGCATGGTGGTTTTCTGATAAATGATCTTTCTACTGTTTTTTTTGTCCATTACTAGTTTGAAATTTCAGTCATCACCACAAAATCACCACAAAGCAATCCCACATACAAGATAGATGGGGTAATACTTAAAGCCCATAGCGGGATATAAATGGTCCATATGCACAAATTTTTTCTTGATTGTGCTGAAGTCACTTTTACCGTGACGAATAAATGCAACATATGACATATTGACACATAAATTTTTGTCAAAGTTTTAAGTATCCATTCATTTTTGTAAAAATATTTTTAAAAAATGATAAAAAGATAAAAAAAAAAAGTAGTAAAAATAGTAAAAATGAACCAAATAAGTGGAGTGATAAAAAGAGGGAAAAAAAATGAAAAAAAAATGACGGAAAGGAAATGGAAAAATCGGGCCTAGTGGGCCGGCGGGTCCAGCCCACTATTTCACTGAATTTTCGGCCCTTTCAAAGTTAGGCCCAGCTTCCCCTTTCTATTTCTTTTTCTTCCTTTTGGCCCACTTTTCTCCCCTTCTCTTTGAGCCTAATGGAAAACAATGCAAAGCTCTGTCCGGCCTTTCCTCCAGCCTTGTCTCGGAAGAGACCAGCTCGCCAGGGGAGAAAAAAGAGAGACGTGACCGTGACACAGCGAGGAAGAAGAAGCGGGGTAGGGGGGTTTGGGGTTTCGCGCACGTGCGTCTGTGAGCGAGGCTGCGAGCGACGTGCTGTGACAAGAGCACACCTGGAAGCCTTCTAGAATAGCTGAGCTCGCGGGTAGGAGGGGAGGCGTAACAGAAAGATTCCTCAAGCGAGGGCAGCGTGAGGGAGGGAGAGAACGCTCGGCCGAGGCATGGAGGCGCGAGAGAAGAGAGACGCAACAGAGGGGCCGATCTTTTTTTTCGCTGAAGCGATATCACAGAGAGAGAAAGAGAGAGGGGAGGGCGTGAGTGAGAGTATTCTTCGCAGAAGCGATATCACTCGGGGAGTGACCGAGAACCCAGTCGCCGGAGCTCGCCGCCGGTTTCCAAAGCTCCGGTCAAGGGTCAGTTCGTGAGCCAGCCTTTACCCATTCGGCGGTCTTTCTACGGCCGAAGAAGGAGCCCCAACTAGTCGCTCCTCACCGTCGCCGAATGAGATCTTGAGTCGCCGAACGAGACAGGTAGGTTTCCTCTCGCCGAAGCCCCTGTTTTCTGGCCGGAGAAACTCGTCTGAGTCGATGTAACTTTTGGATCAAAATCTTGACGAACTCACGCAAGTTTAGAACGGTTCATAGTGTTTGGGAGGTTAATGTATCATGGCTGGATCGAGGAATGCTGTAGATTTGAACTAACTATTTGTTATATTGCCTGAACGAACCGCAGAATGTTAAAGAAAACCGAATTTGATAGTTAAAATTTTGAGTAAACTAGAAAAAATTAGGATAGATTTAGCATGAAACATGTTGATTCATGCCTTTATACATTGTTTTTTACTCGAAAATCGCATCGAATCTCTCTTTGGAACACATCCTTTACATTGCACATCAGTCGCTCGATAAAATGCTTGACAGAAGGCCAAAACTGCTCAATTGTTGAATCTTAGATTGATTTTGTTTTCGCTTCTGTATAGGTTAAATCTGGCCTAATATTAGTGTTTTCTTTTTTTTTACGCATGTGATGAAAAATCCGTGTTCGAGCTCAACTTGTATATCCCCATGCCCGAAAGCTGTTCGTCGGAGACATCCCCTCTCGCCGGCGAAGTTTGTGATTTAAAATCACCCAGTTAGTTTATCTCTTCACTTCGTTGTATACTAGTGATTTTTTGCTTGTTAGAAAGCCTAGGATGGGAGGGATTAGCTTCCGATAGGTATTTCTGTTCATGGTTGTGGTCGCCGGAATGAGTGGTCGGAGTTGGGGGGTTGCCGGTGGGAGTGGATGACCGGCGGAGAGAGTCGGTTTGGCGGCCGTGAAGGCGCTGGCAGTCGCCGGCCGGAGCAATGGCGGGGCGTCGAGGCTGGTGATCCTGGTTCGGTGAGTGCAGGTGGAAAGAAAAAGAGTGCAGGGAAAGAATGTAAAACAGGGAAAAGGACAAAAGAAAGAAGAAAAAGAAAAATAGGAAAATTTCAAAAAACAAAAAATCAAAATATATATCAAATATATATAAGTATTAAAAAAAGGTTTTAATCCGACTCGGGTCGGGTCAACGGGCCGGATCTGGTAAACCCGATCCGAACCCGTTCCCCGAATATAACAATAATAAAATTAATAATTAAAAAATCAATTAATTAAAAAATTCGAAACTAATAAAAATTAAAAATTAAAAATTCAGAAAATGATTTAAAATTTAAAAAACTTTAAAAATATTTAGAAAATTCGAAAATCAATAAAAAAAACAGAGTTAGAGAAAATCGTTCAATTTTTTTAAAATATCTGAAAAAGTATATTAAAAAGTAAAAATTAATTAAAATTTTGAAAAAAATATTCAAATATTTTTAAAAAATCATAAAATTAATAAAAAAATTATAAAATTCGGAAAATCCTAAAAAAATCAGAAAACCCAAAAAATCGTGAAAACTTAGAAAATCCAAAAGATTAATATAAAAATAAAAATTTTAATTTGATTAAAAATTAGAAAACCCTTAGAAATTAATTCCAAAATTTGGATAGTCCTTTAGGACTTTACAATAGGGTTCTCTGTTGTGATTGTCTTTTTATCCCTAAGGATGATATTAGGATCCTTGCATGCTTTCCTTCACAATAGTAATTGATTGCACATTTCAATTTTTTGGTTATTACTTTCTTGCTCTATAATGATTAGGACGAACCTTAGTTTTTTTTTTGGATAGGTCGCTATGGTGTCTCGTTAGTAGGACATTAGTCTTAGGGTTAACATAATGAAGTCCCGAGTCTATAATCTTTGGTTTCATAAATAGTAAAATAGCTTTCCATATCTTACTTGGTTTCTATTTTCTAGCCAACTGAAAAAGCTAAGGATTACTCTTTAGTCAAAACTTGCATAGGCTTAATTGATTAAAATTTGAATGCCCGATGTTGCGCGAGGCATGAGTTTGGGAGAACTCAAGTTCGTAATTAATAGACTAAGCATGGAGACATCACTCTTGAAGACGTCTCTTTTAAGAACGCCTGCTCGGATCGTTATGCGAACAAATTTCACTAAACCTACTCACTAGAGGAAAATGTTTACCCTTCAACGAGTTAGGTTGCGACATGACCATAACTAACTTTTCCTCTCTCTCTTTTTTTTTTGGTCTAGGACCATACCTGACTTACTCCCATGATACATCGCATGAAAGTCCGCAAGTGACGAGCTAATTTGATGGGGAAGGCTGGTTCAAGAAAGATGCTTGTCCGCAAGATTACTTGTGTGATTGATGTAATTTCTGCAATAGTTAAATTGACAGCAAGTAATTCATGGATCTCACGTTGAAGTAAAATCAATGCATCATGCTCGAGCAAGATAATTGCAATTTGCAAAGTTTCCAAATTGGCACATCCACTAAATGATAATGCCTAGCTAATTACAAAGCCCTAGATAAATTTGGGATAGCATACCTCAACATTTGACCGATCCGAACACCGAAAATAACTAGTACTATTAGTGAAGGAACAAGTTTTCCTCCATTCTTTCTTTTGGTACCGATTTCCATGACAAATAGAGCAATATGACTCATAAAAGTAAGAGACAAAACACATCTTTACCACGTCTCACTTGGTAAAAGTGGCTTGACGTCCGGAAATGTAATGACATCCACGTTAATGTTTGACTTGTTAGATGGAAAAGCAGCATCATAAGATTTAGTTGCCTCACGATTCTCTTGATTTTGCAGAATACCTAAAGGATTTTGGAGCTTCCCTATCCCCTCCAACTCCATTGCCACTTCTTTCATTGTAGGTCAATTCCTCCTATTCAAGTTTAGGCACCTTTTCGCTAGGCTGGCAACTGATGCAACCTCTTCCTTGTTACCTTCTTTCAAAACTTGAGCATCGACAATGTCAAACCAGCAATTCTCCTCCATCAAAATTATGAAATAGGTCACGAGGCTTCTTCCTTCTTGTTCCCTCAGCGAAGAAATTGGCTTTTGCCCTGTTAAGAGTTCAACAAGTACCACTCCAAAGCTGTATACATCACTTTAGCTAGTGAATTGAATTGATTGGAAATATTCAGGATCTAGATAGCCAAAAGTACCTTGTACCAACATGGTTACATGAGTTTGATAAAGGGAAACTGACTTGGAAGTACCAAAATCTGCCACTTTTGCTCGATATTTTTCATCTAAAAGAATATTGGTGGACTTTATGTCTCGATGATAAATGGGAATAGAGGCTGCTGAATGCAAGTAGAATAAGGCTCTTGCGATTTCAATTGTAATCCGTAGTTGTGTGACCCACGAAACATGAAACTCTTCATTTGGGCATGCAAATATTGGTAAAAATCCCATTTGGTATGAACTCATACACTAAAAGCGTCACTTCCGTTTCCAAGCAACAACCTAATAACTTAACCACATTCCTATGGTTGATTTGTGAGAGAATGAGGACTTCATTTATGATCTGTTTGACTTTTCCCTCATCAATCACTTTTGATTTCTTAATCACGACTATTTTTCCATCTGTTAACATTCCCTTGTAAACGGTGCCCTGTTCACCTTGCCTGAGTATCCTATCATCATTGAAATTGTCGATGGCCTTCTCTAAATCCTTGGCATTGAACAATTTTCTTTTCTCGATGTTGCCTTCCGGTGAAGATATCTCACTTTTCAACAAAAGGCCACCATTTGAAGTACTTCTCTTTGAGCTTAATTTATTTTCTCTTCTTGATGTATTTGTACAACCTCCATAAGAAAAGACACAAAACTATTGCCCCAAGGCCTACCCCAACCCTTGCATTCCAAAAATTTGAAGGGTAATAGTATTAAAAATGACCCCAGTTTGTCAAGAATCTATAGAGGCACTTATCATAAAATATTAAAGTGACTCTGAGTGAAAGTACATATGGAAGTGATTGACCTGACTCTCCTTTCATATGGATTTATCTTAACAACCATGACAAGTTAATTGGGAAAATTGCTTCAAAAGTCCTAAACCTTTTTATATTTGTACCAATTTAGTCCTAAATCATTTTACTTAGTGTCGATTTAGTCCTTTCCGGCCAATTTTGGCTAGATTTTGCTTATTGGACGCTGGTCGGCTGACGTGGCCTCATCGGTGTTAACATTGACAAAGTTTAGTAATATTTTTTTATTTTTGAATTTTTTTATTTTGATTTTCTTTTGATTTTGATTTTTTTTGTTTTTTCCTTCCCTCCTCCAGCCGATCGTCAGACCTCGGCGATCGGCAAGAGGCAACAACCGACGTGGTTGACCTCGCCAGACCTCGCCCTCACCGCCCAGCATGACAGTGGCTGCAAGGGCGGCCTCGCGTTGGGCGGTGAGGCTCGCCTTCATCGGCCACCTCGCCAGTGGCTATGAAGTTAAGTCTCACCGGCCATGGGCGAGGCTTGCCCTCGCTGAATCACGGCCTGGGCGGCGCTAGCAAAGCTCGCCCTCGCCAGATCTAACGAGGGTCGAGCCTCACCCATGGCCAGCGAGGCTCGCCCTCATCGAATCATGGCCTGGGCGGTGCCGGCTAGGGCAAGGTGGCCGGCGAGGTCGACCTCGCCAGCCGTCGCCTCTAGTCGGTTGCCGAGGTCTGGCGACCGGCTAAAGGAGGGGAGGGAAAAAATAAAAAAATAAAAAGAAAAATAATAAATTCAAAAATATTAAAATATTATTAAAATTATCCACATTCCTATGGTTGATCTATGAGAGAATGATGACTCTATTTATGAATTGTTCAATTTTTCCCTTGTCTATCTCTTTCGATTTTCTTATGGCCACTATTTTTCTATCTGTTAACATCCCCTTGTATACAATACCTTGGCCACCTTGCCCGAGTATCCTATCATCATTGAAATTGCCAGTGACCATCTCTAAATCCATGGAGTTAAATAGTATGCTTTCCTCGAAATTGCCTTCTGATGGAGATAATTCACTTTTCAACAAAGGGCCACCATTGCGTTTGAAGTACTTCTCTTTGTGCATGAGTTATTTTCTCTCCTTGATGTATTTGTACAACTTCCATGGAAGTAGTGCCCCAAGACCAGCCCCAAGACCCGCATGGCAAAAGTTTGAGGGTGTAAAAGTGTCGAAAATGTCCTCTGCTTGTCAAGACTTTGAAGGCACTTATAATCAAGAATTTTAAGTGGCTCTGATTGAAAGGAAAACATTTGGAAGTTATTAACCTGACTCTCCTTTCACATGGATTTATATTAACAACCATGAAAGTTAATTTGTCTCCAGGAATTTTGCAAACCATTGATGAAAGTGAAAATTTTCCTTAATAATATTTCCATTCAAATATGACGAGTATAAGTAAGAATCTTTGATATCTTTTGATAGATATGAAGTGACCATACTAAAAAAGTTCTTAGTTTTTCCCTATCTATAAAAAATTATTATTATTGTGCAAAGAAAGTTTTGAGGTTGTTTAGATAGATACTGTTGATTGAAACTTACATATAATCATCAATAAGCTAATGGACAATCATGTTAGAGCAAAGGGTAAGGCAAAACTATACTCAAAAACCATGTAGGAGTCCAACACTCTAGGTTAAAAGATCTACCTACCAATAAGAGTAGCTGTCTTTGTACCAACCACGCATTCATATCCACCCTGTTTGTTCACACAAGTCCCGGGCACATTTTTGGATCTTCGCTTTATCTCCTTGAGTGAAATTCAAGACTATTAGGTCCCATTTCCTCAAAAGTCGTTAAATCGAAAGCTAAAAAAAATATCATGCTTGTAACAAAAGGACTGTCTTGTTCTCCTTTGTTTCCAGTAAATTATTATTATTATCACAATTCATTTAGTTTTGTTTGAAAGTACATTTACTTTGTCTAATCTTGGCCGGATAAACAAGAAAGAGGGCAGATAAGCGTGTGATCACTAAACGACTAAACGGTGTGAATGCCTTCTTTTCAGAGAAAAATCTGGGAATGAACAAGCCACTTCTCTATATGGTGCCCTTAAACACAGAATGGGATAGAATGAGGTATGTTACCTTGGCATTCTCCAATAAAATAGAAATTACCACCATATCCCCTTCCGCAATAGCACTGCGTAAATGGCATTTTACTTCCATACCAGTACAGGTCATAGAGGTCGTATGTGTTACAAGTGAAGGGCTTCGTATTACTCAATCTGGATATTGCATTATCTTGCCACATAAGCTCAAGTGCATCCTTGGTATTGTTTGGAATTCCCCATTCCAACACCACTGGAACTGTGTCATTCGATCTCAAACCATATAAATTTAGACCACAATAACCATGATCCATCTGCTAGGAAAGCGTAATTGCGCCCTTGATGTCCACCTTCTTCCTTGAAATCCACACAAATACCCTGAAGGTTAAAGAGCAGCGTAGTCTAGCAGAATCCATCCCTCCCGGAGCAAGCACTACACTAGCTAGTTCTGGTGTTGGTTCCAGCATAGATTGACCTGCAACCGACAACAATTGATTCTATACTATTCACTGTCACGAGGGTGTTGCAACCGACTGATGTAAAGACGTTCTGTGTCTTCGAGAAGACAAATTTACTTCCTTCGAAGTTCATTAGCACACCGAGTCCTTCACCCTCGCAGCTTGCATTTGAGTAAATTAATGGAAGACTGATGGCAATCATGCCGTTCATGAATGTCCGAATGGAGGGGAGTGACTTGTTGAGAACTCGCAATTTAATCTTGTTTAGTATGGCAACCGCGTTGTTTTCTGGCAGCCGATCTCGTACCAGTCCTCCAAGAAACACCCGGCTCCTATTCCAGAGGGGAAGGGAATGGTGATGCTCCCACATCTTTCAGAACAGTTAGGCCTTGCAAGTCCTGGTGCTCCTGATGCTTGTACCATGAGGGAAACCAGAAGCACGAGAATTCGAAACACCGAGCTCGATATGATTTTTACGTCAAGGATGTGCATGGACCTAAACGTATGGAGAAATGGGATATGGACTAAAGTCTCTTAATATTGTTATTTATGTGGAAGAGGGGAAGAATTCTGATGCACCCGCATAATTTTATTCCAGCTCTGCTACTTCCTAGTATCTCTGACGATGCTTCCTTGAAAATAGAAATTTCAAAGCTTGACACGTAGAGGACACCGATTTAAGTAGCCAAGTGTGACTTTTCCAAATTGTCGGGGAGATGGTTTTGTCATCATCTTTCTCATGAGAAAGACACGGAGAGTTACCAAGCTAGATGAGGTTTCGGGATGGCCCCTGTTAAGCACATTTTAATTAATACATCTATTCCTTTCCTTACTGACTTAAATTGTTTCATGTACGCATCAGTTCGTTTTTAATTTATCCTAGGACCAAAAATGTATGAAACTTTCCTCTTCCACGCTAGATTAAACAGTCTTTGCTTATTGTCACAAGATATCACTTTTCATTGCCAATCTCTTTTGCTTAGTATTGACTAGCTTGGTCGCTTACGGTTCCTGATTCAACATGAGCATGGTCTTTCTGTAAATTCTGAATATTAGTCTGAGTTTAGCTCTGTTTAGGTTATTCATTAAATCGATTTCTGAGTTTAACCTCGTTTAGAGGCCTTTCCCGATGAATGAGTGAGCAGTTGGGCATTGAGTAAATTAAAGGAAATTATTGCTAATCATCCCCATCCGTGCTTCCGGGGGAAGTGAAATGCTGAGCAATTGTAATCCATCCGTGTCTCCATAATTTAGCCACTCTTCTGGGAATTTCCCGATATTTTTGGGATTTCCCCCAAAAAAAAAAAACTTAAGAAATCAACATAATGAGATTCAAAGATATTTTCGTTTGTTCCCATTGAAATGTCTCCTTTCAGAAAGGCTCCAAGTCATTTTCAGAATGAGTTTGAAGACACGTTTTTTGGTGCCACATTAGGACAAGGCTTGAAAGGTAGTGAGAAATGGGGATATTTTGAAAACTATAGCTTACGGAGTTAGAAAAATCGGAAAGTTCAAGGCAACTTCATCGCACAGGTGATCTTTGACCGGCAGTTGAGGCATTAAGGCCATTGCAGTTGTGGGATCGGCGAAGAGTCCAAAGTAAATCGCTTTCAGAGTCAAATTATTCACTGAGACCAGCAGAACTCTGTGTTTTGACTTCGGAACCTGATCTCCGGAAATCAATTTGATTGAAAGATGTAAATTGGTTTGTTAAACTGAATCTAAGAAATCGCAATGTCTCTCTTTTTTATTTGCATTAGAATTCATCTCAAAGGAAATAATCATGTGATATATATACAAAGCCGTGAATTTGGTCTTGCGAAATCTTTGTTTCTTTCAATGTGCCACAAGTGTTTGGCAAAGAAAAGAGCAATAAATCAATTTTCAACTTTGACTGCTAAGATTGGACTTTTTCAAAGGCCTACGATGCACATCTCCCATGATCTATGATAGAGATAAATTACAAAAGTGCAATCAAGTTTTAAAAATTTCAAAAATGCAATTAAATCTTAAAACTCATTAAATTCCTATAATGAAGTTCCTATGTTAATTTTGTCCAATTTAATTAATAGAAAATGTTAAGGTGGTCGTTTTTTTAATCACTTTCTAAACACATACATCTTCCACAAAGTGCCCATAAAAAAACTCGAAAAATTTTAAAAAGAAAAATAAGACATAAAAATTAAGAAAAGGAACACAAATTTTTTTCTTGATTGTGCTGAAGTCACTTTTACCACGATGAATAAATACAACATATGACCATACTGACTTGGTCCCATGGTAGATCTTATGAAATTCTGCAAATAGGAAGCTAATTGAACGGTGAAAGTCGGCTTAACAAAAATGCTTGTCCGCTGGAGTACCAGTGGTTGATGTAATTTCTGCAATAATCATATTGACAGCAGGTAATTTACGGATCTCAGATGAAAGAAAAAACACTGCATCATGCTCGTGCAAGATGATTGTAGTTTGCAAAGTATTTCCAAATTGGTACATCCACTAAATGATGATGCCTAGCTAATTACAGAGATCTGAATAAATTCGGGATAGTATAGCTTAACAATTGATCGATCGCAAACATCGAGAATAACTTCATAACCAATGGGTAACTAAGCAGTCCTATTAGTGAAGGAATGAGTTTTCCTCCATTCTTTATTTTCTCCTTCTTTTGGTCTGAAGATTGATTTCCATGACAAACAGAGCAATATGACCCATAAGAGTAAGAGGCAAAACAAATCTTCACCACGACTCACTAGGCAAGAGTGGCTGAACATCCGAAAATGTAATGACATCCATGTCAATGTTTGACTTGTTAGATGGAAAAGCAGCATTATGAGATTCAGTTGCCTCGTGGTTCTCTTGATTTTGCAAAATAACTAAAGGATTTTGGAGCTTCCTTATCCTCCAACTCCATTGCCACTTCTTTCATTGCAGGTCGTTTCCTCCCGTTCAAGTTTAAGCACCTTTTTGCAAGGTTAGCAACTGATGCAATCTCTTCCTTTTTACCTTCTTTCAAAACTTGAGCATCAACAATGTCAAACAAACGGTTCTCTTCCATTGAAATTATGAAATAGGTCGCGAGGCTTCTTCCTTCTTGTTCCCTCAGTGAAGAAATTGGCTTTTGCCTTGTTAAGAGTTCAACAAGTACCACTCCAAAGCTGTACACATCACTTTTATCAGTGAATTGACTTGATTGGAAATATTCGGGATCTAGATAGCCGAAAGTACCCTGTACCAATGTGGTTACATGAGTTTGATCAAGGGAAACTGACTTGGAAGTACCGAAATCCGCCACTTTTGCCCGATATTTCTCATCCAAAAGGATATTGGTGGACTTGATGTCTCGATGATAAATGGGAATGGAGGCTGCTGAATGCAAGTAGAATAAGGCTCCTGCAATTTCAGTTGCGATCCGTAGCCGCATGTCCCACGATACATGAAACTCTTGATTTGGGTCATGTAGATATTGGTATAGAGTCCCATTTGGTATGAACTCATACACTAAAAGCGGGACTTCCGTCTCTAAGCAACACCCCAATAATTTAACCACATTCCTATGGTTGATTTGTGAGAGGATGAGGACTTCATTTATGAATTGTTCAACTTTTCCCTCGTCAATCACTTTTGATTTTTTAATCGCAACTATTTTTCCATCTGTTAACATTCCCTTATAAACAGTACCTTGTCCACCTTGCCCAAGTATCCTATCATCATTAAAATTGTCAGTGGCCTTCTCTAAATCCTTGGAATTGAACAATTTGTTTTTCTCGACATTGCCTTCTGGTGAAGATAGCTCACTTTGCAACAAAAGGCCGCCATTGCGTTTGAAGTGCTTCTCTTTGAGTTTGATTTCTTTTCTCTTCTTGATGTATTTGTACAACCTCCATAAGACAAGACACAAAACTAGTGCCCCAAAGGCTGCCCCAACCCCTGCATCGCAAAAATTTAAGGGGTAATAGCGTTAAAAATACCCGCTGCTTGTCAAGAATCTATAGAGGCACTGATCGTCAAGAATTATAGTGACTCTGATTGAAAGGAGTATATATGGAAGCGATTACCTGACTTTCCTTTCATATGGATTTATATTAACAACCATGAAAAGTTAATTTGTCCAGTAATTTTTCAAACCATTGACGAAAGTGGAAAAGTTCCTTTCTAATAATTCCATTTCCAATATGACGAGAATAAGTAGGATTTTTTATTTATTTTATTTCGTTAATGTTTTCTTATCTATCAAATATTAGGGTGCTGAGAAGGTTTCTCAGTTGTTTTGATAGATACTGTTGATCGAAACTCATGTATAATCCTCAATAATCTAATGGACAATCATGTTAGAACAAACGGTAAGGTAAAACAATACTCAAGAACAAGAAGTGGTCTGAAATTCTAGGTTAAAAAAGATCTACTTACCAATAATGATAGCTGTCTTTCTTTCTCTTGTCTTGCTACCAGCGACGCAGTCATAGCTTCCCCGTTTGTTCACACAAATCGGGGCACACATTTGGATCTTCACATTCATTAATATCTGATGACAGGTGATAAAACAAACATATTAGCGGCGAAACCCATGTCCCTGAGTAAAATTAGAGAGATTAGTAGGTCGCATTTTCTCTTGAATTGTTTACTCCATAGCCAAAATATTATGCTTGTAACGAACGGACTCTCCCCTTTGTTTCCAGTAAATTATTATCATTATAATTCATGCAATTTTGTTTGAAATTCACTTTGTGTAATATTGAGCAGTAAAACAAGAAAAAGAAGGCAGAAAAGCATGTACGTGATCATCAAACAGTTTCAATGCGTTCTTTTCAGAGAAAATTCTGGGAACGAACAAGCCACTTCTCCGTTTAGTGCCCTTAAAAACGGAATGGGTTAGCATGAAGTATGTTACCTTGGCATCCTTCAGTAAGATAGGGGTTACCCCTATACCCCGATCCGCAACAGCACTGTGTGAATGGCATTTCACTCGTATACAATCCATAGAGGCTGTATCTGCTACATCTGAAGGGATCAATATAGCGCGAGCCATTGGCTTGCTGGATAAGCTTCAGTCCGTAGTCGGTTCCGTTTGAAATCCCCCATTCCAACACCACTCGAACTGTATCATTCAAACGCAAATCATATAAACCTGTAACGTTAGACCTCAAGAACCATGATCTATCTGCCAGGAAAGCGTACTTGCATCCCTGAGGTCCACCTTCTTCTTTAAAATCCACACTAAAGCCCCGAAGGTTATCGGGGAGTGTAGTCTGGCAGCATCCGTCCCTCCCAGAACAAGCATTATACTTGCTAATGTTGGTGCTATTTCCAGCACATTTTGACCGGCAACCAACAACAACTGACTCTGTACTATTCACTGTTGCTAGGGTGTTGCAACCGACCGATGTAAAGACGTTCCATCTCTGGGAGAAGATAAATTGACTTCCTTCAAAGTTCACCGGCCCACCAAGTACTTTGCCCCAGCAGCTTGCATTTGAGGATATTAATGGAAGA
The DNA here is from genome assembly GCA_014182385.1 of Eucalyptus viminalis. Lineage (NCBI taxonomy): Eukaryota > Viridiplantae > Streptophyta > Magnoliopsida > Myrtales > Myrtaceae > Eucalyptus > Eucalyptus viminalis. The sequence goes on from CM024536.1 coordinate 16,780,251, forward strand.
CTGACACTGATCATGCCATCCACGGAATGATAATAATTGGGAAGTGAAATGTTAAGAACTTGCAATCCAATCTTATGTAGTATTGGAACCGACCTATTTTCACAGACGATCTCATACCAGGGATCCAAGAAACACTCGGCACCTATTCCGAAGGGGAAGGGAATGCTGACGTTCCCGCATGTTTCAACACAGGTGGGCCTTGCAAGTCCAGCTGCAGCTCCTGATGCTTGTATCGTGAGGAAAACCAGAAGCACAAGAATTTGAAACTCTGAGTTTGACATGATGTTCACGTCTGTGTGTGCATGGACCTAAACATATGGAGAAAGGGGATATGGACTGAGTCCCTTAATATTGTTATTTATGTGGAAGAGGGGAAGAATTCTGATGCACTCTACGCATAATTTTGTTCCAGCTCTGCTACTTCCTAGTATCTGTGACGATGCTTCCTTGAATATGGAAATATCAAAGCTTGATAGGTAAAGGACACCAACGGAAGCAGCCAAGTGTGACTTTTCCAGCTGTTGGGGATATGATTTTGTCATCATCTTTATAATTGAGATATCTAATCCTTTCCTTCTTGACTTAAATTGTTTCGCATAAGAGTCGGTTCATTTTAATTTATCGTAGACCAATAATGTATGAATTCTTCCTCTTCCACGCTAGATTAAATATGGTTCCACGTCTTTGCTTATTGTCGCAAAATTTCACATTTCATTGCCAATCTTTTTGTTTATTATTAAGTATTATTGGTCATTTACAGTTCCTAATTAAACATGAATGTGGTCTTTCTGTAAATTCTGAATATATGTCTTAGTTTAGCACTGTTTCGATTATTTATTAAGAGCGTGTTTGGTAACGTTTCTGTTTAAAAATTATTTCCCGAAATAGAAATAGAATAAACTATTTCTGTTCTAGGGAACAATTTTTTAATAGAAGAACGCGTTTGGTAATTGCACAAAATTTTTGTTCCTGGAATAGAAAAATAAAGGAAACACGTTTGGTAAATTTGTATTTTTTTTGTTTATTTTAATTTTTTAATATACTTTTTAAATATTTTTCCTTTTTTTTCTTTTCTTTTTCCTTTTTCTTTTTCTCTTTGGCCGGTCGCCAGCTGGGCGATGTTCAACGAGCTCATCGGAGGCCAACCTGGCCCCGGCGAGGCTCGGCCTCGTGTCGGCTGGGGAGGTTGAGCCTCGAGCGGCCACGGCAAGGCCGAGCCTCGCAGGGCCACGTTGAGCCACGGCGAGGCTTGGGCCAACGAGCCTCGCAGGCCACGTTGAGCCACGGCGAGGCTTGGGCCGACGAGCCTCACCATGGCTCGGCCTCTTCGGGGGCCAGCGACGCTCCGGCGAGGTCGCCGACTCTCGTTTGGCCGGTCGCCGGCGCCGGCCATGGCCAAAGTCGATGATCGGCGAAAGGAAGAAGAGAAGAAAAGAAGAAGAAAATAAAGGGAAAAAAGAAGAAAAATGAGAATAAAAAAAAAAGTGTTTGTCAGAAGTTTTCGGGAAACAAGAAACATGTTTTTTCTACTTATTGTTTTGTTCCAAATTTGTTCCTGGGAAAAAAAAATAGTTTTTTTGTTCCTGGGAACAAAAAGTGTAACAAATGCGTTTCTGTTTTTTTTTGTTCCTTGGAACAAATGAACAAAAATTTGTGTTTTGGGGAGCAGAAACAATTTTAAACAAACGTGCTCTAAATCGACTTTTGAGTTTAACCTTGTTTAGAGGACTCGAATTTCGCCATTTTTCACGATGAGTGAACGGCTGCACATTGGATAAATTACAGGAAATTATTGCTAATCATCCGTGATTATTGCTAATCATCCCTATCCATGTGTTCAGGGAAGTGAAATGTTGAGCAATTGTAATCCAATCTTACTTAGAGTAGGATTCGTGTCTCCATAATTTAGCTAATCTTTCGCGAAATTTCATGAAATTTCGGGATTTTGCCAGCCAAAAAAAAAAAAAAAAAAACTCAAGAAATTAACCTGATGAGATGTGAAGAAATTTTCTTTTGTTCCCATTAAAGCCTCTACGTACAAAAAGGCTCCAAGTCATTTTGAGATTGGAGGACTTTGGAGACTCGTTTTTTGTTCTAGACAAGCCCATTCGGACAAGGCTTGAAGCCTAGGTACTGAGAAATGGGGATTCAAAATCTTAGCTTTCGGAGTTAGAAAAACTGGAAAGTACGAGGCAACTGAACTGCACATGTGATCTTTGACTGGCACTTGAGGCAAGCAGACGATGCCTTTTTTTGACCGCTGAAATTGGACTTCTTCAAAGGCGTATGGTGCCCGTTTCCCATATAATATGCAATCACAGCCGATGATCGAGTGTGACTCTCACGTGGAGGCCCCATAATAAGTGATTATGACGGATCAAGTCCATAGAGATTTGGATACAGGCAAGAATTTTGCGCAAGACCAGTGGAAAACGGGTTAATCTAATTCCCATCCATATGGAAACCAATTTGTACGCAAACAAGCTTGGAAATATCAGCATGGTGCGAACCAATGATGACTTGTAAAATCTATGGCCTTCAAGACCGTTATCAGATGAGAACTTATATTAGAACTGATCATTGACTTAGGGGTGCATGATAACCAAAATTTATGTTCCAGAAATAGTTTTTTTGTTCCAGACCTATTTCTGGAAGAGAAATCCGTTTGATAAACCTATTCCGGTTTTTATTTATTTTAGAATAGATTTATATTCCAGAAATAAGTTTGGAAGAGAAATTAGAAGTAGAAAAAATCTACTTCTCTATTTCTGAAACAGAAATCAGAAATAATTTCTCCCACAAACCCTAATTTCGGTAACTCTCATCTCCTCTACGACATCTTGCCTCCTCCTCCTCCATCGGTTGTCGCCCACCGCCACCCACCATCGGCCGCCGACCCTCGCCGCTGCTACCGATCATCACCGTCGCCCGACGCCGGTCGCTACCGCCACCCACCGGTCCGCTCGCGCCACCGGGCCACTGCCGCCACCGGTCGCCGCCGCCGCCGCTGATCACCAGCCACCCGTGTGGTCGCCGGTCGTCGCCGCCGCCGGCCATCGCCGCCGCCGGCCATCGGCCGACAACTCAAAAATGAAGAAATTTTGTGTCATTATCAAACGAATTTTTATTTTTATAGTAGAAATTTTGTGTCATTATCAAACGGTTATTTTTGCTTAGAAACTCTTCTAGAAATAGATTTCTGTTTCAGAAACTATTTCTAGAACATAATGGTTGTCATGCACCCCCTAGTCTCCGACAACGACAGAACAAAGAAACGATGGTTCCGTAGCTAGCTATTGCGCTGACAATGACTCATTTTAGGCCACAGGCTTCTTGGTGGTCGGCAGCGACTGAGCTTGGCCGGGTCGTTGGCCTCATCCTTGCCTATTTTCCACGAGATCAATGATCTCACTATTCATCTAGAATCACGACCCTGTTCGAGGAATGAGCGCAAGACGGGGTTACCTAAACGCCTTTTTCTTCTGTTACTTTATGACTCCTACCATATCCGAGGATGCTTCCAAGTGCAGAATTGTCAGCTTCAGATCTTTCATGGAGAAAAAGATTCTCCACTGAAGTGATCGCCTATTTTAGCAGCCAAAATAAGAAGAATTGTTTCGATCAGGTTCGCTTTGATGACAATAGCGACGGACTACTTTTCAGTCTCAGTTGAAGATATGAAAAGGAAAACCCAAGATATTAACATGATGAAAATCGAAGATATTTTCTTTTGTTCACCATTGAAGTTTCTCCTTTCAGAAAGGCTCTTAAGCCATTTTCAGATTGGAGGACTTTGACGACTCGTTTTTTGTTCTGGACCGCCACATCAGGACAACGCTTGAAAGGTACTGAGAAATGGGATATTTCGGAAACTCAGTTTTCTAAGTTAGAAAAGTCGGAAAGTTCGAAGACAACTGAACCGCAGAGGTGATCCTTGACCCGCACTTGATGCGTTAAGGCCATTGCACAAGTGGGGATCAGAGTAAAGTCCAGTAAATTACTTTTCAGAGTCCAATTCTTTGACTGAGAGATGCAGAAGAAGACTCGCTATCACTTTGCTTCCACGCAGATTTAGACATCGATATCACCATAATTTAGCTACGGAAAATTGCGGAGCCACTTGTCAGGTTCGATACGTGCACCCGTTCTCATATAATCCATATTCAGGCTTTTTCCGAAACAAGTTCCACCAAAACTGGAGACTAAATCGGGTTCGGATGATTTTGGTCATATATAATATGGAAGGGTAGTTACTTTATGGTATCATAGCAAACGAAAAGACTTGGACCATTACCAAGTCTTGATAAGTAGAGGACACCAATTTAAGAAGCCAAGTGAGATTTTTTTCCATTGTTAGGAAGACAATTTTGTCATCATCTTTCCTGTGAGAAAGACTTGGAGCATTACCAAGAGTGATGACATTTCAGGGCCCTTTATCATGGACTCCGTCAAGCACGTTGGAATTGAGTCATTTATTGTTTTCCTTACCGACTTAAATTTTCTTTTTGTAAGTATCGGATCTTTTTAATTTTTCCTAGACAAAAATCGTGTGAATTTTCTCTTTCGTAGACCAAAATCATATTTGATAAATAACTACCAAAATCCTCCTATCAGTAAACAAACAATTTCTCATATGTTCTTTCTTTTCTCTTTATTTTGTTCTGATTACCGATTTCCAAGACAAAAAGAGTTCCTTAAATTCCCAATTCAGTCGTAAACCTTCCAATTTGGCCAATTTATTTCTAATCATTTTAATGATATGCCAATATAGCCATTTAATTCTTAATTCGTCAAGCTCAGCTATGGTCACCGCTTCTTCTTCCGAATCTAAGGCCAAAGACAAGGTGAACTCAATCAACATAAACAAGAAAGGAAGACAATCCATCTGCATTAAACTCATGGGGAAGCTCGAGCAACCCTATTTGTTTATCTCTTCTTCTACACCGCCACTCCAATCATCACAAGATCCGCTCACAATGGCTTCATCCCAAAAAAAAAAAAAAATTGGCCAGAGAGCATCCAATTCGTATGGCAAAAGATTTCATCTCCACCAACCACCGCCTTCAACTCTCATCACCCTATTGGTCTCTGTTTCGACGCGAATAAACCCTGGTATTGCCGTGGCCATTGATCAAATCAGTTATTGTTTAAGCCCAGAAAATGGCCATCCCTATTCTTGGTTCCCCTGATTCTTTTTATTTTTTATTTTATTTTATTTTTGTTTTCCTTTCTAAATGGCTATTGGCTGAACATGTTTTTGTTCAGTAGTGACTGGGTTTTGTTGTTTGAGCAGTTCAAGTAACTGGGAAAATTTCATATAATTTCAAATAAAGGTTCGAAATTGAGTTGTTTTCTTGAATAAAGGTTTGAAGTGCAAAATCAGTCACTAATAAGAGCTGAACTCTCAGGCCAGCCAAATCTTCACTGATCAGCGAGCCGTGTGATTGTTCCAACCACTGGGGAAGGGACATTTTTGTCCAAAAATTTCTGGGTTGGTTTTTTTCCTTCTGTTTTTCTTTCTTGAGTTCAGGACTGGGAATTAATCCACAACCCCAACTCCGACTCGGTCGACAACCCTAGGAACTTTGACCAGATGGAGGATGAATCGGGGGCATGATCCAGGCCGATACAATACTTAGCAAGCAGATCTTTTTAATTACCTAACATCCCGCTCAGGATCTGATTACAGACATGCCGACCTCATCCAATAGAAATTACTTTTTAAAGTTCTGGTTAATCAAGCAAGAACCGTTGTTCTACCATAAATTCTTACATGTTTGCATGGCAAGTGATTCACCGGTATAGATTGACAGCATGATATGCTTTCTCTGGTAAAGAATCGCTAATCGCGCGTTTTCTTGCACTACAAATGCAATCAAATAGTGTCGTTTCAGCACAAAAAGCTCTCAAAAAAAGTCTCTAAACTTCACGTTCCAATTTCTCCCCACCGTTGCTTCTCGCTCTCTCTCTTCTCCTTTCTTGCTTCTACACTAATCTGCAGGATCTTAAACCCTGAAAACGGGGTCAAGATCTCTAATTTTTCCTAGAATTTGCCTCCAGTTCGTGAAAAAACAATGGGTTCAGGAAAACCCATTTCGAGATGACCATTTTGCCATTACTTAGTCTCGCTATCTCCAAACCCATAAAGAAAGAGAGTTTTGACAAAGAAGATTTGGAGGAGATTAAGGAACTGTTAGCCCTAGATGAAGAGGTGGAGGAACATCAAGAAATTTCACCAACAATTGTGAGATTTTGTGGAATCACTACCAACTAAGCATGGAAATCTAATTGGGAAAGCAAATAAAGTCTACAAAAATTTGGTGAAACCACTGTCAACTAAGCGTGGAAATTTAATTGGGAAAGTGAATAAGACCTGAAAATATTCCAACTCATGATCTCCACTCTGATATAATGTGAGATTTAATGGGACCACTACCAACTTTTTTAAAAGATTAATTTGTTAAATGAAGCTGTAGTTTATTGTTTATATATTTTGACAATGTCGAATCCCAAATCTTAAAAAGAGAAAAAGAAAATCAAGCTAGAATTTTTTTGAGAAATGCAGCTTGGCTAATTAAAAATGTTACCATCCCGACATCTTTTGGTGTTTCTATACTCTGGACTAAAATTCTAGATAGTTTGTAGCTAAAAGACAGTCCTTGAAAGGCTTGAACAAGAGGTTCGCTTGTTGTGGGACGGCATATATGGTACAACTGATTTGGTTCTCCCCAGTTCTAAGCATAGATCCCCTCATTGGTATCAGAGTAATGAGGGGACCCACTTAGAACCAGGGAGAACCAATGAGGGGATCTATACTTAAAACCGAGAAGAACCAGGTCAGTTGCAACAGATATGCTATCTCACAACAAACAAGCCTCTTGTTCAAGCCTTCCACGGACTGTCTTTTAGCTGGTCCCTTCTCTAGTAGCCTAAACAATCACAAGACTCACTAGCTAGTGAAGATTTGGTCGGCCGACAAGTTCGAAGTCTTATTAAAAATTGATTTGCCACTCCAAGTCATTATTTGAGATAAGGTCTACTTTAAGCTTTTATTTTTGAAAATAAGTCTACTTTGAGTATTTATTTGAAATTTTCTCTCAGATGATTGATGACTCAATACTCCTTCCTTCTTTTCTCTGTTTTTTGCTTTGATTGCTCCATTTTCTTCTAATTAGGTCATAAGGCTATGTTTGGTTGTCTAGATTTCTAATCAAGATATGACTAGATAGAATAGTATAGGATATGAAATCCTGAGCTTTTTCTATATCCTATGCACTATTTGGTAAATCGCAATATTAAAGTCGAATATATTCACATCATATCATATATATATTTTTAAATATAAATGACATATCATTGTAAATGAACCTAAAAGTTCATAAACAAAGATGGTAAAAATCTCTTGTGACACTATTCCTTAATTTATTTTTATTTTATTTTTCCTCTTTTTAAAATTATTTTCTTTATTATTATTTTTCCCCTTTCCTCATTCTTTAATAAAATTTTATCAAATAGTAAACTATACTAACATACCTAAAATACAAAAATACCTAAAATATATATAATAAATATAAATATATAATTTATATATAGAATTTTTATTATAAGAAAAAAATTAAAGTTGAATATATAAATTAAAATAAGATTAAATTAACATAATTTTTAATTTTTAATTTTTAATTTCTTAAATTAGAATTCGAATATTATTTATATTGAAATATAATTTTTTTAATTTAATAAGTTTGTTATTCGAGAAAAATAACTTTCATATTATAAATATTAGAAATCCTATCCACCTTTATCCCACCTCCCTATGGGATAATTTTATCCGAAGCTTATATCTCCTTATATCCGACTTTATCCTATCTTGAGCAGGTATCAAACATAAGATATGATTCATATCCTATCTCGAATTTTTATCCTAACTGTCAAACGCACCCTAAAATTTTTGTTTTTCCTTGAATGCAACTCCAAATTCGGTGACGAGATTTCTGCAATTCCCAGCATTTGTGATTCCATATTTCTCTTCTTTCTATCCGTTTTCTTTCTTTCTTTTTTTATGGCTTTCATCATTAATTTTTTTATTAGCCTATTTTCGGATGTGGCACCTCTAAATTACATGGAAAAATTCACCATTTTCCATTCATCAATTTGGACAAAGCTAACGAAGGAACTTGATTGCATCAATATGTCAAGTTTGGGGATTTAATTGCACGTTTTTAAAAGTTTAAGGACCCAATTATACTTTCGTAACAAGTTTTAAGACTTTTATGACACTTCCTCTATGTCTTATAACATTTGAAAGTCTTATCTCTCCCCCTCGTGCTGGCCAAAATTTAACGGTCAATTTGAGTGTTCATTTCAAAAGATTTCCACACAGTTTGGATGACCCCAATTCATATTTGGCACTCAGTAATTGTTTGGCAAGGTAGAAAACTAAAAGCATGGTGGTTTTTGATAAACCATCTTTCTATTGTTATTTGGTATGTTGCTTGTTCGAAATTTTAGTCATCACCACAAAGGAATCACGCATACAAGATAGATGGGGTAATATTGGAAGCCCATAGCGGGAAATAAATGGTCCCTATGCACAAATTTTTCTTGATTGTGCTGAAGTCACTTTTACCATGATGCATAAATGCAACATATCATCTATTGACACTTGAATTTTTGTCGACATTTTAAGTATCCATTCATTTTACAGAAATATTAAAAAAATGACAAAAAGAAGAAAAAGAAAAAAGAATAGAAAGTCATAAAAAGATTAAAAAAAGTAAAGATAGTGAAAATGAACAAAATAAGTGGAGTGATAAAAAGAGGGAAATAAATAATAATAAAAGAGAAAATGACGAAAAGGAAATGGAAAAATCGGGCCTAGTGGGCCGGCGGGTCCAGCCCACCCTTTCATTGAATTTTTGGCCCTTTCAAAAGTTAGGCCCATCTTCCCATTTATTTTCTTCCTTTCGGCCCACTTTTCTCCCCTTCTCTTTGAGCCCAAGAGGAAACAATGCAAAGCCCAGCCCGGCCTTTCCTCCAGCCTTGTTTCGGCAGGGACCAGCACGCCCGGAGAATTAGCTGAGCTGGCGGGTAGGAGGGGGAGGCGTACTAGAAAGATTCCTCAAGCGAGGGCAGCGTGAGGGAGGGAGAGAACGCTCGGCCGAGGCATGGAGGGGCGAGAGAAGAGAGACGCAACAGAGGGGCTGATCCTTTTCTTCGCTGAAGCGATATCACGGAGAGAGAAAGAGAGAGGGGAGGGCGTGAGAGAGAGTATTCTTTCCGTTCTCGGGGAGTGACCGAGGACCCAGTCACCGGAGCTCGCCGCCGGTTTCCAAAGCTCCGGTCAGGGGTCAGTTCGTGAGCCAGCCTTTACCCATTCGGCGGTCTTTCTACGGCCGAAGAAGGAGCCCCAACTAGTCGCTCCTCACCGTCGCCGACTGAGATCTTGAGTCGCCGAACGAGACAGGTAGGATTCCTCTCCCCGAAGCCCCTGTTTTCTGGCCGGAGAAACTCGTCTGAGTCGATGTAACTTTTGGATCAAAATCTCGACGAACTCACACAAGTTTAGAACGGTTCATAGTGTTTGGGAGGTTAATGTATCATGGCTGGATCGAGGAATGCTGTGGATTTGAACTAACTATTTGTTATATTGCCTGAACGAATCGCAGAATGTTAAAGAAAACCGAATTTGATCGTTAAAATTTTAATTAAACTAGAACAAATTAGGATGGATTTAGTATGAAACATGTTGATTCATGCCTTTATACATTGTTTTTGACTCGAAAATTGCATCGAATCTCTCTCTGGAACACATCCTTTACATCGCACGTCAGTCGCTCGATAAAATGCTTGACAGAAGGCCGAAACCGCTCAATTATTGAATCTTAAGATTGATTTTGCTTTTGCTTCTGTATAGGTTAAATGTGGCCTAATATTAGTGTTTTCTTTTGTTTTACTCATGTGATGAAAAATCCGTGTTCGAGTTCAACTTGTATATATATATATATCCCCATGCCTGAAAGCTGTTCGTCGGAGACATCCCCTCTCGCTGGCGAAGTTTGTGATTTAAAATCACCCAGTCAGTTTATCTCTTCACTTTGTTGTATACTAGTGATTGTTTTCTTGTTAGAAAGCCTAGGATGGGAGGGATTAGCTTCCGATAGGTATTTTTGTTCATGGTTGTGGTCGCCGGAATGAGTGGTCGGAGTTGGGGGGTTGCCGGTGGGAGTGGATGACCGGCGGAGAGAGTCGGTTTGGCAGCCATGAAGGCACTCGCTGTCCCCGGCCAGAGCAATGGCAGGGTGTCGAGGCCGGTGATCCTGGTTCGGTGAGTGCAGGTGGAAAGAAAAAGAGTCGGCGAAGGAGGAGGAACGCTTCTGGAGGTTGAAGGAGGAGTGCAGGGAACAAAAAAAAATTTCAAAATATATATCAAATATATGTAAGTATTAAAAAAAAAAAGGTTTTAATCCGACTCAGGTCAGGTCAACGGGCCGAATCCGGTAAACCCGGTCCAAACCCGTTCCCGAATATAACAATAATAAAATTAATAATTAAAAAATCAATTAATTTCGAAACTAATAAAAATTAAAAAAAATTAAAAATTCAGAAAATGATAAAAAAAAATTTAAAAACTTTAAAAATATTTAGAAAATTCGAAAATCAATAAAAAAAAAACTAGAATTATAGAAAATCGTTCAAATAAAATATCAAAAAAAGATATTCAAAAGTAAAGATTAATTATTTTTAAAAAATCATAAAATTAATAAAAAAATAGAAAATTAGGGAAAACCCAAAAAATCGTGAAAACTTAGAAAATCCAAAAATTAATATAAAAAAAATTAATTTTAATTTGATTAAAAAAATTAGAAAACCCTTAGAAATTAATTCCAAAATTTGGACAGTCCTTTAGGACTTTACAATAGGGTTCTTTGTTGTGATTGTCTTTTTATCCCTAAGAATGATATTAGGATCCTTGCATGCTTTCCTTCACAATAGTAATTGATTGCACATTTCAATTTTTTGGTTATTACTTTCCTACTCTATAATGATTAGGAGGGAACCTTAGATTTTTTTTTTTGATAGGCCGCTATGGCGTCTCTTAGTACATAATCGAGTAGGTACTGAAAGGACATTAGTCTTAGGGCTAACGTAATGAAGTCCCGAGTCTAAAATCTTTGGTTCCGTAAATAGTAAGATAACATTCTATGTCTTACTTGGTTTCTAACCGACCAAAAAAGCTAAGGATTACTCCTTAGTCAAAATTTGCATAGGCTTAATTGTTTAAAATCTGAATGCTCGATGTCGCGCGAGACATGAGTTTGGGAGAACTCAAGTTCGTAATTAATAGACTGAGCATGGAGATGTCACTCTTGAAGCCGTCTCTTTTAAGGACGCCTACTTGGACCATTATGCGAACAAATGCCACTAAACCTACTCACTAGAGGAAAGTGTTTACCCTTCAACGGGTTAGGTTGTGACATGACCATAACTAACTTTTCCTCTTTCTTTTTTTTTTCTTTTTTTTTTGGTCTAGGACCATAACTGACTTACTCCCATGATACATCTCATGAAATTCTGCAAGTAACGAGCTAATTTGATGGTGAAGGCTGGTTCAAGAGAGGTGCTTGTCCGGATTACCTGTGTGATTGATGTAATTTCTGCAATAGTCAAATTGACAGCAAGTAATTCATGGATCTCACGGTGAAGTAAAATCAATGCATCATGCTCGAGCAAGATAATTGCAATTTGCAAAGTTTCCAAATTGGCACATCCACTAAATGATAATGCCTAGCTAATTACAAAGCCCTAGACAAATTTGGGATAGCATACCTCAACATTTGACCGATCCGAACACTGAAAATAACTTCATAACCAATAAGTAACTAACCAAAGTACTATTAGTGAAGGAACGAGTTTTCCTCCATTCTTTCTATTGGTACCGATTTCCATGACAAATAGAGCAATATGACTCATAAAAGTAAGAGACAATACAGATCTTTACCACGTCTTACTTGGTAAATGTCACGCCCTGAATCCCAAGTGCACGCACATCCTTCGGTAGTCGATTAAAAATGTAACGTCCCAAGACGCGTCGCCAACCCATTTTTTTTATCTTTCAATTAAGCATATGCGGAAGCGAATTAAATAAATACCCGACCAACAAACAAACAAAGGGATAGTAAAACACGACAACCATTGCCGAAAACAACATATTCATTTATCAACCGTTAACCCTAGGAAGTGTAATACTTACAAACCTTCCTACGGCCACTTCCCATCGACCGTCCCAAAAACCTTCAGGGACTAGGATCAACCTAAACTTCACTAGCAATTGGGCCAAGTGTTGCATTTCGTGCCCACCAAATCCGTACTTAGCAGATCTCCACACTACGGCCCTGAAAAAGTTTAGACATGACGGGGTGAGATCAATCTAGTGAGTCAAAACTCTAAACCCCGATTAGGATGCAAATTCTCTTTGAAGGAGGTCCTAAACACGCACCGGACAAAACTCACCTCGCCTTAGCACATCCCTACACATTAGCGCATCACAAATGCCATTATAAATATCACAAACGTAATTAATAACAAGAACACAAGATTTTCATCCTCTAAACATTCACATGAGTCCCAATTATAAGATAAAACCATTATGATACGTCTCATATCATACCACACAATTTTGCCCCATAATCAGGCACAAACTATCACAACCATTCAAGCGTGTTCTGGTTATTACGATCAATCGGCCACGGCCAACTTAGCAGTCGGCGGTCATCCGACATAATCGAGCATCGTCTTGCCCCATCGAGCATAGCAACGTCTTGAACCCCCACTTAGACGGCATTCCATAAAAGAGCATTGGTTCGACCTCCACCGCGACTCAGCTTTCGGACCCTCGCCGAGCATTCGATAAAAATCGGGCATCGTCCCCAAACTCCCGTTGGGTGATGGGTTCAATTACGTGACTATGCAAGCACGTCATCAATAAAATCAGCTTTTATTTCCGTCATTTAGCCAACAAAACAAAAATCCATTTTCAAATAATAAACCTTGCAACTCCATTTTTTTTTTGTTTAAAACTTTCATAAATAAATTCGTACGAGGTCACGTATTTGAAATTAACCCACCAAACTTTGCACGCATCTCATTTGAAACCTCAAGATTTTATTAAGCACATAAAACTTGGCGTCCAAACCTGAAACCATATTTCTTTTCTATTTCTTTGTCCAATCATCCTTTTTGGAAACAATCTTTAGTAACCCCTTTTTTTCTTTAAAACTTTTGGAAAGAAATTCGTAAGTACTCTCGTACTCAAAATTAATCCATCAAAATTTGCACGCACCTAGTTTAAAATCTCATTGTTTTATTGAGCAAATAAGTTTTGGTGTCCGAACTCGACACCTTATTGTTTTTTCTAATTAAAAGTTTATAAGATCATCTTTTGCAATAATAATAGACAATCATCATAGAACAACCATTTACATAATATCACGCATAAGTTCTCAGCACGCCAAAAGTCAACCAAATCACAAAATGTACATTTCCCAGCAAGTAAGACACCAAAAACAACCACAAGACCATTACCGGCCCTTACCGACAGAAACCGGGTCCACTCGCACGTCTCCAAGATTAATTCCAGAAATATAACCAAAAGAGTTCAGAAAATTATCAAATTTAAATATGTTATAAATGACACTTAAAAAAACACTTTTCATGAAGACATCTTGACCCAAATCTTTCTAGAATAAGAGCAGTAAATTGATCAAGTCATTACCAAAATTGTGTCCGTGTCCAGAAATTATGTTTTCCAAAAGCAGCTTGGTTTAGGGTCCAAAACTCATCTGTTTGCTCTGAAATTCGACTATGTTAAACTTCAAAATGTGATAAAAAAAAAATATTTGTGAAGAAACTCTTTCAAAAGTCGAACTCTAAGAGTTGATAAAAATCCTTTAAACACCAAAAGGTCACCGATTCTGCCTTACATGTAATGGAGTTGAAATCTTGTTCTTTTAAATCCCAAAAATCTTGAGTAAAATGTATGTCATAAATGAAGATGTTTAGAACATTTTTCAAGAAGGAAGTAACCCAAAATCATAGCACATTTTAACCCACGAAAATAGCAAACAACGAGTGTCTAGTAAACTATGATTAATTAGGCTAATCCAACTTAATTAACACGAATCCTTCTTAGTACTAATCTAACCATGATTAACACCAATCTAAAAATCCATTAAGCACAATTAACAACCTAATCAAGGATTAAGGAGTTAACTCATCGGAATTCGATGGTGGCGGGCTTGTGGTGACGGCAATGCGATGGCGACGAAAACGCAAGACTACCGTGTCTCAAATGGAGGCTTGGTGAAGGCTGAGATGGCCTCTCAAGCTCTCGGCCAAGGCTATTTAGGACCTGTTTGCTAAAATGTGTTTCTGTTCCCAAGAACGCAAATTTTTGTTTTTTTGTTCCTGGGAACAAAAAAGGAACAGAAATGCGTTTGTTTGCGTTTTTGTTTCAAAATTATTTTTTTGTTCCTAGAAACACATCTGGAAAGAAAAAAAGAAACAAAAAAAGTTGTTTCTTTTTTGGAACAAAATTTGGGAACACTTTTTTCTCTCTCTTCCATTTTCTTCTCTCTTTTTTCTTCTTCTTTTCTTCTTTTTTTTTTCTTTCTTTTTTCTTTGGCCGGTCACCAGCCTCGGCCATGGCCGGCGACCTCGCCGGAGCCTCGCCGGATCTGGGTGAGATCGAGCTTGTGGCCCGGCGACACCAAGCCTCGCCGGCTGTTGGGCGAGCTAAGCTTTGTCGGATCTGGGCGAGCTCGAGCTTTGCCCAGCCAAGGCGAGGCCGAGCCTCACCCGGCTACGGCGAGGCTCGGCCTCGGGGGCGGCGAGCCTCACCGTGGGGGCGAGGTCGTCGGCCTCGGCCGAGGCCGGCAACCAGCCAAAAGAAGAAAAATAAAAAATAAAAAAGGAAAAATAAATGAGAAAATAAGAAAAATAAGAAAGAAAATATAAAAAATAAAATAAAAAATATTATACAAATTTACTAAAAGTGTTTATATTCTTTTTATATTTCTGGAACAAATTTACTAAACGCGTTTTTGTTCAAAAATTATTTCCTGAAGTAGAAATACTTTTTTTCTATTTCTGTTCCCAGAAACAATTTTTAAATAGAAATGTTACCGAATGCACCCTTAGTGGGGCTAGGGTGCTGGTCTCGGACACGGCTGGATGGGCGGCAAGAAGGTGGTGAGACGGTGGTTGCTTGGTGGGCTCGGTGGAGGTGGCGTGAAGGGAACGGTGCTGGTCTGGTGGTGAGGCATTGTGGACGGTGACTACTAGAGTGAGGGAAAGTGGTGCTAGTGTTATGAGGTGGGGTGGGGGTGGAAATGTGAAGGGGTGAAGAAGAACCGTAAGATGAAGATGAGATGGAGAGAGTGGAGGGGGTTGATGCTGGAGTTGGCGTGAGGCAGTGAAAATGAAGGGAAACAAAACCAGATGGAAGAAAGGTAGGCGTGGGGGAAGAAGGTGGGGCTGTGGCAAGGAAAATAAGGGAAATGTGTGAGGGAGAAAGGAAGAAGAAAGAGCATAAGGGAAAGAAATGTAGCACATGACAATGTTTCTGTTTCTCAAGATTTATGTTCTTTTGTTCCTTGAAATAAAAAAAGAACATAAATTTATTTGGTAATGCCAAGTTGTTTTTCTGTTCCCGAAAATAGAAAGTTAGCTCGGGAGTGGTTTTGGAACAGAAACAAGAAGCAAAAAAAAGTTATTTCTTGTTCCTGAAAACAATTTCTAGAAATAAGCCAATTTTCTTTTATATTTTTCTTTTATTCCTCTCTCTTGCTACGGCCATCTCCAACCTCCTAGAGCCATCGCTGACTGCTGGCCGTCGCCGTTGCCGCCTCTCGCCGGTCGCCGGCCGCCGATGGTCACCATCGACTGTTGCCACACAGCCCATCGACCGCCGACGACTGCCGGCCGCCGACCGCAAGAGGTGGCGGCCGATGGGTTGTGCGGCGGCAATCGGCGATCGACGGTCATGCAGCAGCGGCGGCCGACCATGAGCAAGAATAAAAAATGAATAAATACAAAAAAGAAACCATTGCGTTACCAAACACATTTATATTCTTTTTCTATTTCAAGAGTAAAAATTTTGTATAGTTATCAAACGGATTCTTTTTACTAAAAAGTGTTCCGGAATAGAAATAAAAAGAGCTATTTCCCAAAAAAAAAAAAAAAAAAAAAAAAAACTCTTCCCCAGCCAAGAAGTGTTGTCATGTGCAGCCAAAGAAGCTAGTCAGCTGTTGTAGAGGGTTCACGCACGCCTAAGGGAGGGAAATGGGAGAGAGAGAAGGGAAGAAAGAAGTCAATGGCATAACCAATGGGAAACTTTGCAAAATATCAAGTCCATCATTGAAATGTCCCCAAAGTCTTCATACCAAATAAGTCAATGGCTCATCCAATAAGGAATTAGTCCTAATTTCACCCAAAATAAACCAAATTAGGGTAGAAAAACCCAAATCTTCAACCCATCCGAATTTCCTTTCTATTTTCTTTTTGTCTGAAATTCGATTTTTCCGCAAGATTTCGGACTCAACGAAAATTCGCCGAAAGATGAGACGACATCCTATAAATGAATCGTGACACGCCTGAATGTTCGATTCTCGAAACTGAATTTAATTTCGTGGTTAAAATCGACTGAGCGTGATTTTAGTACAACCTAACCTATCGGGTAGCTTTTAGGAATTTTAACACGTTTGACCCATGGTCGATAATTTTTTATCCATGTTTGTACATCTCTGACTCGTAGACGACTCTGGATGTCATAATAATCGCAAGATTTCAATCACATGTCCCAAGCATAATTTTGATAGAAAAATCGATTTATTGTCGTTTGACGCGAATATCGCAATCATGCGGAATCACCCGCAATTCGACTGTGCAAACCCATTGAATTGACTTATATCCGTTCGCTAATTGATTATTATGATGCATACTGACCCTTGCCGATTATTATGGTCGAGCAGTCAATTTCCGGTCGAATTATCTAGTCTCGCGTTTATATCCCTTAACGGCTTCATCTAATAGATTAGTTAACTCGAGAGTGATTAGTTCCAAATAAATTAACCGTAAGCACGTCAATGAAACAACCATTTCATATATTCAAATCGAAGGTCAAATTTCGGGATGTGACAGCAAAAGTGGCTGGACGTCTGGAAAAGTAATGACATCAGTGTCAATGTTTGACTTGTTAGATGGAAAAGCAGCATCATCAGATTTAGTTGCCTCACAGTTCTCTTGATTTTGCAAAATACCTGAAGGATTTTGGAGCTTCCTTATCCCCTCCAACTCCATTGCCACTTCTTTCATTGTAGGTCGATTCCTCCCGTTCAAGTTTAGGCACCTTTTTGCTAGGCTGGCAACTAATGCAATCTCTTCCTTGTTACCTTCTTTCAAAACTTGAGCATCGACAATGTCAAACAAGCAATTCTCCTCCATCGAAATTATGAAATAGGTCACGAGGCTTCTTCCTTCTTGTTCCCTCAGTGAAGAAATCGGCTTTTGCCCCATTAAGAGTTCAACAAGTACCACTGCAAAGCTGTATACATCACTTTTGTCAGTGAATTAGCTTGATTGGAAATATTCAGGATCTAGATAGCCAAAAGTACCCAGTACCAACATGATTACATGAGTTTGATCAAGGGAAACTGACTTTGAAGTACCAAAATCTGCCACTTTTGCTCGATATTTTTCATCCAAAAGGATATTGGTGGACTTGATGTCTCGATGATAAATGGGAATAGAGGCTGCTGAATGCAAGTAGAATAAGGCTCCTGCGATTTCAGTTGTAATATGTAGCCATGTGTCCCACGAAACATAAACTCTTCATTTGGGTCATGCAAATATTGGTATAAAGTCCCATTTGGTATGAACTCATACACTAAAAGTGGCACTTCTGTTTCCAAGCAACACCCCAATAACTTAACCACATTCATATGGTTGATTTGTGAGAGAATGAGGACTTCATTTATGGACTATTCGACTTTTCCCTCATCAATCACTTTTGCTTTCTTAATCGCGACTATTTTTCCATTTGTTAACATTCCCTTGTAAATGGTGCCCTGTCCACCTTGCCTGAGTATCCTATCATCTTTGAAATTGTTGGTGGCCTTCTCTAAATCCTTGGCATTGAACAATTTGCTTTTCTCGACGTTGCCTTTTGGTGAAGACAGCTCACTTTTCAACAAAAGGCCACCATTGCGTTTGAAGTACTTCTCTTTGAGCTTGATTTCTTTTCTCTTCTTGATGTATTTGTACAACCTCCATAAGAAAAGACACAAAACTATTGCCCCAAGGCCTGCGCTAACCCTTGCATTGCAAAAAATTTGAGGGGTAATAGTGTTAAAAATGCCCCCTGTTTGTCAAGAATCTATAAAGGCGCTTGTCATAAAATATTAAAGTGACTGTGAGTGAAAGGAGTACATATGGAAGTGATTGACCTAACTCTCCTTTCATGTGGATTTATCTTAACAACCATGACAAGTTAATTTGTCCTAGTAATTTTTCAAACCATTTCACTCTCCACGGGTTGGGCAACCATAGTCCGTTCCGACACGCGTCATTTTTATATAATATAATAGTATTATTTTAATATTAAAAAATATTTTTCTAATAATAACCCAAAAAATAGAAAAAGCTAAAAAATAGTCTTTGGTGGTTTTTCCTTGAAGTATATGAAAATCCCTAAAAAAAAAAAAAATTGTGTTTAAATTCTCAAAAGCAAATGTCGGATTTTTGCTTGTTCCTATTGCACCCTTATGATGCATGGATTGCTATTTCTTTAGCTTGGTTAGGCATGGAATCCTATGATTTCCTTAGCTTGTTAGGAATGGAATCCTAGGACTTGTGACTGGCATAAAATGTTGCATGAATGCTTTGCTTGATATTTAAACAAGATTAACTACTGAAAGGCATTAGTTGATTCCATGGTGTAATCAAATCTCCAATCCTAATTTTTTTGGTTGTATAGGAGTAAAATATTTCTCTTCATATTTTACTTGGATTTTCAATCGATTTACCACAAACAGATTAATGGTGATTTCTAAATGAAAATGACTTGTAGATTCGAATTCATGGGTTTGGAAGAGCCCATATTGAGCCTAAATTGGTGCCAGCCATTAACCTCCGTGCTCATGGGAGGGCTCCAAAGAAGTCATGACAAGTACTTAAGTCAAACGCCGGTACTAAACAAGAGAAAAGTTGAAAAGGGAACTATTCAACCACCCTTCTTCTTTACAACACCACCAACAAGGAAATAGCTAAAACAAATGGTCTATAATTGACCAATCAAAGGGCAAGTTCCCCCTTATTTGTTAAGGTTAAGAGGGATGGGTAAAGATCAACTTTGATGCAACTTGTATAATCGAGTCATTCGCCTCTGCATGTATAGCTAGAAATTGTTGCGAAGATGATGGCAAAAATTGCTGTCTTCACCATGATTCACAATGCGCGAATGGTTGCACATCTGAAAATGTAGTTACATCTGTGCCTATGAAAGACTTGCTGGATGCGAAATGAGAGTCACGAGATTTAGTGGCCTTGATGTTTTCTTGATTTTGTTGGAAGCTCGAAGAGCTTCGGAGCTTCCTTATTCCCTCTAACTCCATTGCTACTTCTTTCATCATCGGCCGGTTCCTTCCAATCAAGCTCAAGCACCTTCTTGCGAGGCTAGCGATAGCTACAATCTCTTCTTTCTTGCCTTCCTCCATGACCCGAGCATCAGCAATATTGAACAAGCAATTCCGCTCCATCGAAATTACAAAATAGGCTGCGAGGCTCCTTTCTTCTTCTTCCCTAAGCAAAGAGATTGGCATTTGTCCTATTAAGAGTTCAACAAGGACTACTCCAAAGCTATACACATCGCTTTTGTCTGTGAAATGACCTGTTCTGAAGTACTCTGGATCCAAGTATCCAAAAGTCCCTCGCACCAATGTGGTAACATGAGTTTGGTCAAGGGATACAGACTTGGAAATACCAAAATCTGCGACTTTAGCATAATGTTTCTCGTCCAAAAGGATATTGGTGGACTTGATGTCGCGATGATAGATGGGTATAGAAGCCGCTGAATGCAAGTAGAATAAAGCTCCAGCAATTTCGGTTGCAATTCGTAGGCGTGTGTCCCATGACACGAGAAGGTCTTCATTTGGGTCATGCAAATACCTATAAAGAGTCCCATTCGGTATGAACTCATATACTAAAAGTGGGTTATCTGTTTCCACGCAACACCCCATTAGCTTAACCACATTCCTATGATCGATTTGTGAGAGAATGATGACCTCATTGATGAACTCTTCAACCTTTTCCTTGTCTATCAGTTTTGATTTCTTAACTGCAACTATTTTTCCATCAGTTAGCATTCCCTTGTAAACTACACCTTGTCCACCTTGGCCAAGTATCCTATCCTTGTTGAAACGGTCAGTGGCCTTCTCTAAATCCTTGAAACTAAATAATTTGCTTTTCGCAACGTTGCCTTCAGGTGACGAAGATAGATGTCGTTGCAACAAGAGGCCCCACTGCATTTTAAAGTACTTCTCTTTTTGCTTAAGTTCTCTTCTTTTCTTGACGACTCTGTATAAGCATAGAGAGAGAAGCAACACTTGCACTAGTCCTCCAACGCCCGCTCCGAGGCCTGCAGTTCGGAAATTTAATAGAGGATAGAATCATAAAAAGCACATGCTGTTAAGAATGTTTACAGTTGTGCTAAACTATCCAACTAGGAATAGAATAATTTGGAAGCAGGAAAACTACTAATCCCACATTGAGTTATGGATATTCTTTCCATTGGCCAAGTAGAAATTTCTTCCATCATAGGAAGCCACCAACTACATATGGGCAAAACTCAGATTATGAAATGAGGTTGCATTAAAGAAATCTTTTCAGCAAAATCGAATGCAATAAAATTCACCAGATGTATAAACCATCTACTCAAATTGATGCCTAATTTTTCATGGAATCGTATTTCAGTACCACTCTTCTATACTTACCTCATCATCGATGCCATAAAGAATTTCATCATATTGGTTAATAAAAGTTCTATTTCCAGGGAAAAATAATAATCCTACACAAATAACATAGCCTGGAAATTGAATTCGACACTTCAATCAAATCATGAGAAGTGGAAGAATAGAACGACAATCCTGTTGGAACGAAGGGTAAGGTAAAATTATACCTGTACCTTTTTAAAAAAACATATTTAGGCTATGCTGTTCATCTTCTAACAATAATCAAAAGCATGAAGTGGTCTAAAATTCTAGGTTAAAAGATCTACTTACCAATAAGAATAGCTGTCTTTCTACCAGTGACGCAGTCATAGCTGCCCTGTTTGTTCACACAAGTCCCGGGGCACAAGTTTCGATCTTCACATTCATTAATATCTGATGACAGGTGATAAAACAAACATATTAGCAGCGAAACCCATGTCGTTGAGAAAAACTAGAGAGATTAGTAGGTCGCATTTCGTCTTGAATTGTTTACTCCATAGCCGAAATATTATGCTTGTAACGAACGGACTGTATCCTTTGTTTCCGGTAAATTATTATCATTATAATTCATTTAAATTTTTTTTAAATTCACTTTGTGTAATATCGGGCAGCAAAACAAGAAAAAGAAAGGCAGATAAGCATGTAAGTGATCATCAAACAGTTTCAATGCGTTCTTTTCAGAGAAAATTCTGGGAATGAACAAGCCACTTCTCCATTTAGTGTCCTTAAAAACGGAATGGGTTAGCATCAAGTATGTTACCTTGGCATCCTTCAGTCATATAGGGGTTACCCCTATACCCCTGGCTGCAATAGCACTGTATAAATGGCATTTCCCTCTTCTGCGATCCATAGAGGCTGTAACTGCTACACCTGAAGGAATCAAGATAGCCCGAGCCATAGGCTTGCTGGATAAGCTTGAGTTCGTAGTTGGTTTTGTTTGAAATCCCCCATTCCAACACCACTGAAACTGTATTTTCCAAACTCAAATCATATAAACCTGTAATGTTAGACCTCAAGAACCATGATCTATCTGCCAGGAAAGCGAACTTGCATCCCTGAGGTTCACCTTCTTCTTGAAAATCCACATTAAAGCCTTGAAGGTTAAAGGGAAGCGTAGTCTGGCAGCATCCGTCCCTCCCGAAACAAGCACTATATCGGCCAATGTCGGCATTGGTTCCAGCACATTTTGATCTACAACCGACAACAGCTGATTCTGTACTATTCACTATTGTCATGGTGTTGCAACCAGCCGACGTAAATACGTTCCATGTCTGGGAAAAGACAAATTGACTTCCTTCAAAGTTCACTGGCACACCAAGTCCTTCGCCCCCGCAGCTTGCATTTGAGTATATTAATGGAAGACTGACACTGAGCATGCCATCCACGTTTTTATAATAATTGGGAAGTGAAATGTTGAGAACTCTCAATCCAATCTTATATAGTATTGGAACAGACCTATTTTGGCATGCGATCTCATACCAGTGATCCAAGAAACACCCGTCACCTATTCCGAAGGGGAAGGGAATGATGACGTTCCCACATGTTTCAACACAGTTGGGCCTTGCAAGTCCAGCTGCAGCTCCTGATGCTTGTATCGTAAGGAAAACCAGAAGCACAAGAATTCGAAACTCTGAGTTCGACATGATGTTCACGTCTGTGTGTGCATGGACCCAAACATATGGAGAAAGGGGGTATGGACTGAGTCCCTTAATATTGTTATTTATGTGGAAGAGGGGAAGAATTCTGACGCACTCTACGCATAATTTTGTTCCAGCTCTGCTACTTCCTAGTATCTGTGACGATGCTTCCTTGAATATAGAAATATCAAAGCTTGATAGGTAAAGGACACCAACGGAAGCAGCCAAGTGTGACTTTTCCAGCTGTTGGGAAGATGATTTTGTCATCATCTTTATAATTGAGATATCTATCCTTTCCTTCTCGACTTAAATTGTTTCGCATACGAGTCGGTTCATTTTAATTTATCGTAGACCAATAATGTATGAATTCTTCCTCTTCCACGCTAGATTAAATATGGTTCCATGTCTTTGCTTATTGTCGCAAAATTTCACATTTCATTGCCAATCTTTTTGTTTAGTATAAAATATTATTGTCATTTACAGTTCCTAATTAAATATGAATGTGGTCTTTCTGGAAATTATGAATATTGGTCTTAGTTTAGCACTGTTTCAGTTATTTATTAAATCGACTTCTGATTTAAACCTTGTTTAGAGGACTCGAATTTCACGATGAGTGAACGGCTGCATTGGATAAATTACAGGAAATTATTGCTAATCATCCCTATCCATGTGTCCAGGGAAGTGAAATGTTGAGCAATTGTAATCCAATCTTACTTATTCGTGTCTCCATAATTTAGCTAATCTTTCAGGAATTTTGTGATATTTCGGGATTTTTCCAGCCAAAAAAAAATAAAAAAACTCAAGAAATTAACATGATGAGATGTGAAGAAATTTTCTTTTGTTCCCATTAAAGCCTCTACTTCCAGAAAGGCTCCAAGTCATTTTGAGATTGGAGGACTTTGGAGACTCGTTTTTTGTTCTAGACAAGCCCATAAGGACAAGGCTTGAAGGTACTGAGAAATGGGGATTTTCGAAATCTAGCTTTCGGAGTTAGAAAAACTGGAAAGTACGAGGCAACTGAACTGCACATGTGATCTTTGACTGGCACTTGAGGCAAGCAGACGATGCCTTTTTTTGACCGCTGAGATTGGACTTCTTCAAAGGCGTATGGTGCCCGTCTCCCATATAATATGCAATCACAGCCGATGATCAAGTGTGACTCTCACGTGGACTGCACAGAATCGGGGGAACCAAGCTAGCCTGGGGTTCTGTGCAGTGCCGTAGGACGTGCTAGCTTAGTTATGGGCCTTCACCAACCTACCCTCCCTCCCCTCGGGCGTAGATGGCTACTACACCAACCTACCCCAACGTGGAGTCTACCTTCTTCACTGCGAGGCCTCTAAATTCCTTGTCTATTTTTATTTTCCCAACAGAAAGGGATTTACGGAAAACAGTGTGGGGTCTCTCATCTCAGGACGGGATCTCCCGCTTGTTTTCTCCTTTAGCCTTTTAAGAACTTGCTCAAGTCCCAAGAAATCTGAGCTTTCGGAGTTAAAAAAAAAAAAACTGGAAAGTACGAGGCAACTGAACTGCACATGTGATCTTTGACTGGCACTTGAGGCAAGCAGACGATGCCTTTTTTGACCGCTGAGATTGGACTTCTTCAAGGGCGTATGCTGCCCGTCTCCCATATAATATGCAATCACAGCCGATGATCGAGTGTGACTCTCACGTGGAGCCCCCATAATAAGTGATTATGACGGATCAAGTCCATAAAGACTTGGATCCAGGCAAGAATTTTGCGCAAGACTAGTGGAAAACGGGTTAAATCTAGTTCCCATCCTTATGGAAACCAATTTGTACGCAAACAAGCTTGGAAATATCAGCATGGTGCGAACCAATGATGACTTGTAAAATCTATGGCCTTCAAGACCGTTATCATATGACAACTTATATTAGAACTGATCATTGACTTAGTCTCCGACAACACAGAACAGAGAAACGATGGTTCCGTAGCTAGCTATTGCGCTGACGATGACTCATTTTAGACCACAGGCTTCTTGGTGGTCGGCAGCGACTGAGCTTGGCCGGGTCGTTGGCCTCATCCTCGCCTATTTTCCACGAGATCAATGATCTCACTATTCATCCAGAATCACGACCCTGTTCGAGGAATGAGCGCAAGACGGGGTTACCTAAACACCTTATTCTTCTGTTACTTTATGACTCCTAGCATATCCGAGGATGCTTCCAAGTGCAGAATTGTCAGCTTCAGATCTTTCATGGAGAAAAAGATTCTCCACTGAAGTGATCGCCTATTTTAGCAGCCAAAATGAGAAGAATTGTTTCGATCAGGTTCGCTTTGATGACAATAGCGACGGACTACTTTTCAGTCTCAGTTGAAGATATGAAAAAGAAAACCCAAGATATTAACATGATGAAAATCGAAGATATTTTCTTTTGTTCACCATTGAAGTTTCTCCTTTCAGAAAGGCTCTTAAGCCATTTTCAGATTGGAGGACTTGGACGACTCGTTTTTTGTTCTGGACCGCCACATCAGGACAACGCTTGAAAGGTACTGAGAAATGGGATATTTCGGAAACTCAGTTTTCTAAGTTAGAAAAGTCGGAAAGTTAGAAGACAACTGAACCGCAGAGGTGATCCTTGACCCGCACTTGATGCGTTAAGGCCATTGCACAAGTGGGGATCAGAGTAAAGTCCAGTAAATTACTTTTCAGAGTCCAATTCTTTGACTGAGAGATGCAGAAGAAGACTCGCTATCACTTTGCTTCCACGCAGATTTAGACATCGATATCACCATAATTTAGCTACGGAAAATTGCGGAGCCACTTGTCAGGTTCGATACGTGCACCCGTTCTCATATAATCCATATTCAGGCTTTTTCCGAAACAAGTTCCACCAAAACTGGAGACTAAATCGGGTTCGGATGATTTTGGTCATATATAATATGGAAGGGTAGTTACTTGATGGTATCATAGCAAACGAAAAGACTTGGACCGTTACCAAGTCTTGATAAGTAGAGGACACCAATTTAAGAAGCCAAGTGAGATTTTTTTTTCCATTGTTTTTTTTTTTTCTCTTCCATTGTTGGGAAGACAATTTTCTCATCATCTTTCCTGTGAGAAAGACTTACTTGGAGCATTACCAAGAGAGATGACTTTTCAGGGGCCTTTATCATGGACTCCGTCAAGCACGTTGTAATAGAGTCGTTTATTGTTTTCCTTACCAACTTAAATTTTGTTTTTGTAAGTATCGGATCTTTTTAATTTTTCCTAGACAAAAATCGTGTGAATTTTTTCTTTCGTAGACCAAAATCATATTTGATAAATAACTACCAAAATCCTCCTATTGGTAAACAAACGATTTCTCCTCTGTTCTTTCTTTTCTCTTTATTTTGTTCTGATTTCCGATTTCCAAGACAAAAAGAGTTTCTTAAATTCTCAATTTAGTTATAAACCTTTCAATCTAGCCAATTTAATTCTAATCATTTTAAGATATGCCAATATAGCCCTTTAATTCTTAATTTG
This sequence comes from Eucalyptus viminalis, assembly GCA_014182385.1. Taxonomy (NCBI): domain Eukaryota; kingdom Viridiplantae; phylum Streptophyta; class Magnoliopsida; order Myrtales; family Myrtaceae; genus Eucalyptus; species Eucalyptus viminalis. Next base: position 16,806,414 of record CM024536.1, read on the forward strand.
TCAAGCTCAGCTATGGTCACCGCTTCTTCTTCCGAATCTAAGGCCAAAGACAAGGTGAACTCGATCAACATAAACAAGAAAGGAAGACAATCCGTCTGCATTAAACTCATCGGGAAGCTCGAGCAACCCTATTAGTTTATCTCTTCTTCTACACCGCCACTCCAATCATCACAAGATCCGCTCACAGTGGCTTCATCCCAAAAAGAAAAAAAAAATTGGCCAGAGAGCATCCAGTTCGTATGGCAAAAGATTTCATCTCCACCAACCACCGCCTTCAACTCTCATCACCGTATTGGTCTCTGTTTCGACGCGAATAAACCCTGGTATTGCCGTGGCCATTGATCAAAGCAGTTATTGTTTAAGCCCAGAAAACGGCCATCCCTATTCTTGGTTCCCCTGATTCTTTTTATCTTTTATTTTATTTTTGTTTTCCTTTCTAAATGGCTATTGGCTGAACATGTTTTTGTTCAGTAGTGATGGGTTTTTGTTGTTTGAGCAATTCAGGTAAGGGGAAAATTTCAAATAAAGGTTCGAAATGGAGTTGTTTTCTCAAATAAAGGTTTGAAGTGCAAAATCAGTCACTAATAAGAGCTGAACTCTCAGGCCAATTTAATTCTAATCATTTTAAGATATGCCAATATAGCCCTTTAATTCTTAATTTGTCAAGCTCAGCTATGGCCACCGCTTCTTCTTCCAAATCTAAGGCCAAAGACAAGGTGAACTCGATCAACATAAACAAGAAAGGAAGACAATCCGTCTGCATTAAACTCATCGGGAAGCTCAAGCAACCCTATTAGTTTATCTCTTCTTCTACACCGCCACTCCAATCATCACAAGATCCGCTCACAGTGGCTTCATCCAAAAAAAAAAAAAAAAAAATTGGCCAGAGAGCATCCAATTCGTATGGCAAAAGATTTCATCTCCACCAACCACTGCCTTCAACTCTCATCACCCCTATTGGTCTCTGTTTCGACGCGAATAAACCCTGGTATTGCCGTGGCCATTGATCAAAGCAGTTATTGTTTAAGCCCAGAAAACGGCCATCCCTATTCTTGGTTCCCCTGATTCTTTTTATCTTTTATTTTATTTTATTTTTGTTTTCCTTTCTAAATGGCTATTGGCTGAACATGTTTTTGTTCAGTAGTGACTGGGTTTTGTTGTTTGAGCAGTTCAAGTAACTGGGAAAATTTCATATAATTTCAAATAAAGGTTCGAAATTGAGTTGTTTTCTTGAATAAAGATTTGAAGTGCAAAATCAGTCACTAATAAGAGCTGAACTCTCAGGCCAGCCAAATCTTCACTGATCAGCGAGCCGTGTGATTGTTCCAACCACTGGGGAAGGGACATTTTTGTCCAAAAATTTCTGGGTTGGTTTTTTTCCTTCTGTTTTTCTTTCTTGAGTTCAGAACTGGGAATTACTCCACAACCCCAACTCCGACTCGGTTGACAACCCTAGGAACTTTGACCAGATGGAGGATGAATCGGGGGGCATGATCCAGGCCGATACAATACTTAGCAAGCAAATCTTTTTAATTACCTAACATCCCGCTCAGGATCCGATTACAGACATGCCGACCTCATCCAATAGAAATTACTTTTTAAAGTTCTGGTTAATCAAGCAAGAACCGTTGTTCTACCATAAATTCTTACATGTTTGCATGGCAAGTGATTCACCGGTATAGATTGACAGCATGATATGCTTTCTTTGATAAAGAATCGCTAATCGCGCGTTTTCTTGCACTACAACTGCAATCAAATAGTGTCGTTTCAGCACAAAAAGCTCTCAAAAAAGTCTCTAAACTTCACGTTCCAATTTCTCCCCACCGTTGCTTCTCGCTCTCTCTCTTCTCCTTTCTTGCTTCTACACTAATCTGCAGGATCTTAAACCCTGAAAACGGGGTCAAGATCTCTAATTTTTCCTAGAATTTGCCTCCAGTTCGTGAAAAAACAATGGGTTTGGGAAAACCCATTTCGAGATGACCATTTTTCCGTTACTTAGTCTCGCTATCTCCAAACCCATAAAGAAAGAGAGCTTTGACGAAGAAGATTTGGAGGAGATTGAGGAACTGTTAGCCCTAGATGAAGAGGTGGAGGAACATCAAGAAATTTCACCAACAATTGTGAGATTTTGTGAAATCACTACCAACTAAGCATGGAAATCTAATTGATAAAGCAAATAAAGTCTACAAAAATTTTGGTGAAACCACTGTCAACTAAGCGTGGAAATTTAATTGGGAAAGTAAATAAGACCTGAAAATATTCCAACTCATGATCTCCACTCTGATATAATGTGAGATTTAATGGGACCACTACCAACTTTTTTAAAAGATTAAGTTGTTAAATGAAGCTGTAGTTTATTGTTTATATATTTTGACAATGTCGAATCCCGAATCTTAAAAAAGAGAAAAAGAAAATCAAGCTAGAATTTTTTTTGAGAAATGCAGCTTGGCTAATTAAAAATGTTACCATCCTGACATCTTTTGGTGTTTCTATACTCTGGACTAAAATTCTAGATAGTTTGTAGCTAAAAGACAGTCCTTGAAAGGCTTGAACGAGAGGTTCGCTTGTTGTGGGACGGCATATATGGTACAACTGATTTGGTTCTCCCCAGTTCTAAGCATAGATCCCCTCATTGGTATCAGAGTAACGAGGGGACCCATACTTAGAACCAGGGAGAACCAATGAGGGGATCTATACTTAAAACCGAGAAGAACCAGGTCAGTTGCAACAGATATGCTATCTCACAACAAACAAGCCTCTTGTTCAAGCCTTCCACGGACTGTCTTTTAGCTGGTCCCTTCTCTAGTAGCCTAAACAATCACAAGACTCACTAGCTAGTGAAGATTTGGTCGGCCGACAAGTTCGAAGTCTTATTAAAAATTGATTTGCCACTCCAAGTCATTATTTAAGATAAGGTCTACTTTAAGCTTTTATTTTTGAAAATAAGTCTACTTTGAGTATTTATTTGAAATTTTCTCTCAGATGATTGATGACTCAATACTCCTTCCTTCTTTTCTCTGTTTTTTGCTTTGATTGCTCCATTTTCTTCTAATTATGTCATAAGGCTATGTTTGGTTGTCTAGATTTCTAATCAGGATATGACTAGATAGAATAGTATAGGATATGAAATCCTGAGATTTTTCTACATCCTATGCACTATTTGGTAAATCGCAATATTAAAGTCGAATATATTCACATCATATCATATATATATTTTTAAATATAAATGACATATCATTGTAAATGAACCTAAAAGTTCATAAACAAAGATGGTAAAAATCTCTTGTGACACTATTCCTTAATTTATTTTTATTTTATTTTTCCTCTTTTTAAAATTATTTTCTTTATTATTATTTTTCCCCTTTCATCATTCTTTAATAAAATTTTATCAAATAGTAAACTGTACTAACATACCTAAAATACAAAAATACCTAAAATATATATAATAAATATAAATATATAATTTATATATAGAATTTTTATTATAAGAAAAAATTAAAGTTGAATATATAAATTAAAATAAGATTAAATTAACATAATTTTTAATTTTTAATTTTTAATTTCTTAAATTAGAATTCGAATATTATTTATATTGAAATATAATTTTTTTAATTTAATAAGTTTGTTATTCGAGAAAAATAACTTTCATATTATAAATATTAGAAATCCTATCCACCTTTATCCCACCTCCCATGGGATAATTTTATCCGGCTTATATCTCCTTATATCCGACTTTATCCTATCTTGAGCAGGTATCAAACATAAGATATGATTCATATCCTATCTCGAATTTTATCCTAACTGTCAAACGCGCCCTAAGAGTTTTTGTGTTTCCTTGAATGCAACTCCAAATTCGATGACGAGATTTCGCAATTCCCAGATTTGTGATTCCATATTTCTCTTCTTTCTATCCGTTTTCTTTCTTTCTTTTTTTATGGCTTTCATCATTAATTTTTTTATTAGCCTATTTTCGGATGTGGCACCTCTAAATTACATGGAAAAATTCACCATTTTCCATTCATCAACTGGACAAAGCTAACGAAGGAACTTGATTACATCAATATGTCAAGTTTGGGGATTTAATTGCACGTTTTAAAAGTTTAAGGGCCCAATTATACTTTCGTAACAAGTTTTAAGACTTTTATGACACTTCCTCTATGTCTTATAACATTTGAAAGTCTTATCTCTCCCCCTCGTCTTGGCCAAAATTTAACGGTCAATTTGAGTGTTCATTTCAAAAGATTTCCACACAGTTTGGATGACCCCAATTCATATTTGGCACTCAGTAATTGTTTGGCAAGGTAGAAAACTAAAAGCATGGTGGTTTTTGATAAACCATCTTTCTACTGTTATTTGGTATGTTGCTAGTTCGAAATTTCAATTATCACCACAAAGCAATCATGCATACAAGATAGATGGAGTAATATTGGAAGCCCATAGCGGGAAATAAATGGTCCCTATGCGCAAATTTTTTCTTGATTGTGCTGAAGTCACTTTTACCATGATGCATAAATGCAACATATCACCTGTTGACACTTGAATTTTTGTTGATATTTTAAGTATCCATTCATTTTATAGAAATATTAAAAAAAATGACAAAAAGAAGAAAAAGAAAAAGGAATAGAAAGTCATAAAAAGATTAAAAATAGTAAAAATAGTGAAAATGAACAAAATAAGTGGAGTGATAAAAAGAGGGAAAATAAAAAATAAGAAAGAGAAAATGACGAAAAGGAAATGGAAAAATCGGGCCTAGCGGGCCGGCGGGTCTAGCCCACCCTTTCATTGAATTTTTGGCCCTTTCAAAAGTTAGGCCCAGCTTCCCATTTATTTTCTTCCTTTCGGCCCACTTTTCTCCCCTTCTCTTTGAGCCCAAGAGAAAACAATGCAAAGCCCAGCCCGGCCCGGCCTTTCCTCCAGCCTTGTTTCGGCAGAGACCAGCACGCCCGGAGAATAGCTGAGCTGGCGGGTAGGAGGGGGAGGCGTAATAGAAAGATTCCTCAAGCGAGGGCCGCGTGAGGGAGGGAGAGAACGCTCGGCCGAGGCATGACGGGGCGAAAGAAGAGAGACGCAACAGAGGGACCGATCTTTTTCTTCGCTGAAGCGATATCACAGAGAGAGAAAGAGAGAGGGGAGGGCGTGAGAGAGAGTATTCTTTCCGTTCTCGGGGAGTGACCGAGGACCCAGTCGCCGGAGAAGGCCGCCGGTTTCCAAAGCTCCGGTCAAGGGTCAGTTCGTGAGCCAGCCTTTACCCATTCGGCGGTGTTTCTATGGCCGAAGAGGGAGCCCCAACTAGTCGCTCCTCACCGTCGCCGACTGAGATCTTGAGTCGCCGAACGAGACAGGTAGTATTCCTCTCCCCGAAGCCCCTGTTTTCTGGTCGGAGAAACTCGTCTGAGTCGATGTAACTTTTGGATCAAAATCTTGATAAACTCACGCAAGTTTAGAACGATTCATAGTGTTCGGGAGGTTAATGTCTCATGGCTGGATCGAGGAATGCTGTGGATTTGAACTAACTATTTGTTATATTGCCTGAACGAACCGCAGAATGTTAAAGAAAACCGAATTTGATCGTTAAAATTTTGAGTAAACTAGAACAAATTAGGATGGATTTAGCATGAAACATGTTGGTTCATGCCTTTATACATTGTTGTTGACTCGAAAATTGCATCGAATCTCTCTCTGGAACACATCCTTTACATCGCACATCAGTCGCTCGATATAATGCTTGAGAGAAGGCCGAAACCGCTCAATTGTTGAATCTTAAGATTGATTTTGCTTTTGCTTCTGTATAGGTTAAATCTGGCCTAACATTAGTGTTTTCTTTTGTTTTACGCATGTGATGAAAAATCTGTGTTCGAGTTCAACTTGTATATATATCCCCATGCCCAAAAGCTGTTCGTCCGAGACATCCCCTCTCGCCGGCGAAGTTTGTGATTTAAAATCACCCAGTCAGTTTATCTCTTCACTTTGTTGTATACTAGTGATTGTTTGCTTGTTAGAAAGCCTAGGATGGGAGGGATTAGCTTCCGATAGGTATTTTTGTTCATGGTTGTGGTCGCCGGAATGAGTGGTCGGAGTTGGGGGGTTGGCCGTGGGAGTGGATGACCGGCGGAGAGAGTCGGTTTGGTGGCCATGAATGCGCTGGCAGCCGCCGGCCGGAGCAATGGCGGGGCGTCGAGGCCGGTGATCCTGGTTCGGTGAGTGCAGGTGGAAAGAAAAAGAGTCGGCGAAGGAGGAGGAGCGCTTCTGGAGGTTGGAGGAGGAGGGCAGGGAAAGAATGTAAAACAGGGGAAAGGACAAAAGAAAGAAGAAAAAGAAAAATAGGAAAATTTCAAAAAAAAATTTCAAAATATATATCAAATATATGGAAGTATTAAAAAAAAAAGGTTTTAATCCGACTCAGGTCAGCTCAACGGGCCGAATCTGGTAAACCCGGTCCGAACCCGTTCCCCAAATATAACAATAATAAAATTAATAATTAAAAAATCAATTAATTTCGAAACTAATAAAAATTTAAAAAATTAAAATTCAGAAAATGATAAAAAAATTTAAAACTTTAATAATATTTAGAAAATTCGAAAATCAATAAAAAAAACTAGAATTATAGAAAATCGTTCAAATAAAATATCCGAAAAAAGATATTCAAAAGTAAAATTAATTATTTTTTAAAAAATCATAAAATTAATAAAAAAAATAGAAAATTAGGGAAAACCCAAAAAATCGTGAAAACTTAGAAAATCCAAAAGATTAATATAAAAAAATTAATTTTAATTTGATTAAAAAAATTAGAAAACCCTTAGAAATTAATTCCAAAATTTGGACAGTCCTTTAGGACTTTACAATAGGGTTCTTTGTTGTGATTGTCTTTTTATCCCTAAGAATGATATTAGGATCCTTGCATGCTTTCCTTCACAATAGTAATTGATTGCACATTTCAATTTTTTGGTTATTACTTTCCTACTCTATAATGATTAGGAGGAACCTTAGATTTTTTTTCTTTGGATAGGCCACTATGGCGTCTCTTTGTACATAATCGAGTAGGTACCGAAAGGACATTAGTCTTAGGGCTAACGTAATGAAGTCCCGAGTCTATAATCTTTGGTTCCGTAAATAGTAAGATAACATTCTATGTCTTACTTGGTTTCTAACTGACCAAAAAAGTTAAGGATTACTCCTTAGTCAAAATTTGCATAGGCTTAATTGTTTAAAATCTGAATGCTCGATGTCGCGCGAGACATGAGTTTGGGAGAACTCAAGTTCCTAATTAATAGACTGAGCATGGAGATGTCACTCTTGAAGCCGTCTCTTTTAAGGACGCCTACTTGGACCGTTATGCGAACAAATGCCACTAAACCTACTCACTAGAGGAAAGTGTTTACCCTTCAACGGGTTAGGTTGCGACATGACCATAACTAACTTTTTGTTTCACATTTCATTGCCAATCTTTTTGTTTAGTATTAAATATTATTGGTCATTTACAGTTCCTAATTAAACATGAATGTGGTCTTTCTATAAATTCTGAATATCTGTCTTAGGGCCCGTTTGGTTCGGCTTTTGGGGAATGCATTTGCCAAAATGCAAATACCTTTGGGTGAAGGAGGTTTTCCGAAATGCAAATATCGTTTGGTAAAATTTGCTTTGAAATGCAACTTTGGCCAAAATACCGTTTGGTAAAATTTGCATTTGCAAATGACTTTTATTAAATTAAAAAAACAAAAAAAAAAATATATATTTTCTATTTTGAAGTCCGGCCACGGACCGCCGGATCCGGCGGCCGGACCGTCGGATCTGGCGGCGGATGGCCGGATCGGCCACACAGGTGGCGCGACCCTGTGTGACGGTCGCCGGGTCGCGGCGGCGGCCGGATGGCAGATCCGGCCGCCGAGGTCGCGCGACCCAGTGGCCGTCGCCCGGGTCGCGCGACCCCAGCGACCGAGCGACGGCCGTGCGCGACCCAGCGACCGTGACCTCGGGCGGCCGACGCCCGGGTCGCGAGATCCGGGCGTCGCCTGAGGTCCGGCGACGGTCGCCGGGGTCGGGCGACCCTCAGGCGGCGGTCGCCTGCGCGCGCCATCCCTTTGCCGGTGGTCGTCGGCCTCCGATCAGCAGCTTGGAGAGGTTGGAGAAGATGAACAGTAACCGCATTCCAGGATGCAACTTGCCAATGCACCTCAAGAGCTCCATTGGGCTAAGGGCCTTTAAACTCCTTTGGAGATGCAAGTGCATCTTGGCAAAGTCGCGCAAAAGTACGAACCAAACGCATTTGCATTTGGCCAAGGGACTTTAGAGTCCCAAAGCCCATTCCCAAAGCTGAACCAAACGGGGCCTTAGTTTAGCACTGCTTTGGTTATTTATTAAATCGACTTCTGAGTTTAACCTTGTTTAGAGGACTCGAATTTATGAGTGAAAGGCTGCACATTGGATAAATTACAGGAAATTATTGCTAATCATCCCTATCCATGTGTCCAGGGAAGTGAAATGTTGAGCAAATGTAATCCAATCTTACTTAGAGTAGGATTCGTGTCTCCATAATTTAGCTAATCTTTCGCGAATTTCATGAAATTTTGGGATTTTTCCAGCCCAAAAAAAAAAAAAAAAAATCAAGAAATTAACGTGATGAGATGTGAAGAGATTTTCTTTTGTTCCCATTAAAGCCTCTACTTCCATGAAGGCTCCAAGTCATTTTGAGATTGGAGGACTTTGGAGACTCGTTTTTAGTTGTAGACAAGCCCATTCGGACAAGGCTTGAAGGTACTGAGAAATGGGGATTTGAAATCTTAGCTTTCGGAGTTAGAAAAACTGGAAAGTTCGAGGCAACTGAACTGCACATGTGATCTTTGACTGGCACTTGAGGCAAGCAGACGATGCCTTTTTTGGACAGCTGAGATTGGACTTCTTCAAAGGCGTATGGTGCCCGTCTCCCATATAATATGCAATCACAGCCGATGATCGAGTGTGACTCTCACGTGAAGCCCCCATAATCAGTGATTATGACGGATCAAGTCCATAGAGACTTGGATCCAGGCAAGAATTTTGCGCAAGACCAGTGGAAAACGGGTTAATCTAATTCCCATCCATATGGAAACCAATTTTTACGCAAACAAACTTGGAAATATCAGCATGGTGCGAACCAATGATGACTCGTAAAATCTATGGCCTTCAAGACCGTTATCAGATGAGAATTTAAATTAGAACTGACCATTGACTTAGTCTCCAACGACGACAGAACAGAGAAACGATGGTTCCGTAGCTAGCTATTGCGCTGACGATGACTCATTTTAGACCAGAGGCTTCTTGGTGGTCGGCAGCCACTGAGTTTGGCCGGGTCGCTGGTCTCATCCTTGCCTATTGTCCACAAAATCAGTGATCTCGCTATACATCCGGAATCACGAACCTGTTCGAGGAATGAACCCAAGACGGGGTTACCTAAATGCCTCTTTCCTCTGTTAGTTGTTGACCCTAGCATATCCGAGGATGCTTCCAAGAGCAGAATCGTCAGCTTCAGATCTTTCCTGGAGTAAAAGATCCTCCACTGAAGTGGTCGCCTATTTTAGCAGCCAAATTGAGAAGAATTGTTTTGATCAGGTTTGCTTTGATGGCAATAGCGACCGACTATTTTTCAGTCTCAGTTGAAAATTTGAAAAAGAAACACAGGATATTAACATGATGAAAATCAAACATATTTTCTTTTGTTCACCATTGAAGTTTCTCCTTTCAGGAATGCTCTTAAGCCATTTTCAGATTGGAGGACTTTGATGACTCGTTTTTTGTTCTGGACCGCCACATCAGGATAACGTTTGAAAGGTACTGAGAAATGGGATATTCCGAAAACTCAGCTTTCTAAGTTAGAAAAGTAGGAAAGTTCAAGACAACTGAACCGATGACCGGCACTGATGCCATTAAGGCCACCGCAGTTGTGGCATAGCAAAAAGTCCGAAGTAAATTACTTTTCAGAGTCCAATTCTTTGACAGAGAAGCAGAAGACTCGTGATGATTTGCTTCCCGCAGATTCAGGCATCAATATCACCATAATTTAGCTACCGAAAAATTGTGGAGCCTCTTATCAGGTTTGATGCGTGCACCCGTTCTCATATAATCCAATTCAGGCTTTTTCCGAACCATGTTCAACCACAACTGAAGACTAATCAAGTTCAGATGGCTTTTGTCATATCTAATATGAAGGGTAGTTACTTGATGGTATTACTGCAAAAGAAAAGAACAAAGTTATGCATATTACCATACATGTTTAATGGATTTTCCACGATTTGCAAGAATTCGGTGTTTCAGTTTGTGAGTTCGGTTTGTTAAGTTCTTTTGAGTTTACAAACCTTACTGGAGGTCTTGTATTTTGATTGAAACCAAATCAACCAGAAAAGATCGTATGTTCCGGTTCAGACCTCACAGTAGCAAAAATATGTGGAACATATATGGACGATTCTACAATCCGGTAACATGTCTGCATCGTTACACAACTCGATACAGATATATTGAGAGGCTGTAGAGCTTCCTTGTCATCAAAATAAATCAGCATGCTGACCTTGTAGACAGCCTGGTTTCTGGAGAAATACCATTGGAAATTAAATTATTCTGTGGCCTAAATTTCTTAGGTCTGATCAGCTCACATTATATATATATATATATATATAACAACTACATCGCCGTCATACCGGGTTGGATTGGCACAAGCATGAATCTGCCTCCTCTGCCCTTTTGCTGCATATGAACTGCAAATGGAGATAGGATCTTTTCATTGCATACTCTCTTTTTTATTTTTTATTTTTAATTAGCGATGCACGCTGTTACTTTCCCTTCTCAACAAACGGTTGGAGTTTTGAGGCAGCCCATCAAGTGCGACATAGACAATCAATGAAGTTTCTTCTTTATCAAAGATCTAACCATCATAACTTCAATTTTCTCGCCACACATGGCAAATAGAAACATAAGATCTATGCTAAGAGCACGATCCCACTTTAATGAAGTCTCTTATGCTCTCCAGAAGGGGAAGTCACGACTATAATTAAGAACGTAGAAACTTCAGAATCAATGCAAGGTCTCTAATGGCATTTATAATTCCACCTTTACTAGGAAGACGTTTCAAATACCACACTTGGGTTACTGGACATGCTCAAAGATTAGACCTCTAGATGAAGATCCCTATGCATTAGTGCCAAGCTAACGAAACTCCCATACGTTACCAGCTACAGATGACGTCATGATATTTCATTTTGAATACTGTTAACATCATGTCTCTGAGAATGCTTCCCTGAGGACAGAAATATCAAGTCTTGATAAGTAGAGGACGCCAATTTAAGAAGCCAAGTGAGACTTTTTTTCCATTGTTAGGGAGAGAATTTTGTCGTCATCTTTCTTGTGAGAAAGACTTGGAGCGGATGACTTTTCAGGGCCCCGTGTTGTGGATTCCGTTAAGCACGTTGGAATTGAAACTTTTATTCGACTTTTATTCTTTTCTTTACTGACTTAAATTTTCTTTTTGTATATATGGGATCTTTTTAATTTTTCCCGGACAAAAATTGTGTGAATTTTTCTTTCCTAGATCAAAATCATATTTGATAAATAACTTCCAAAATCCTCCTATTAGTAAACAAACAGTTTCTCCGTTCTTTCTTTTCTCTTTATTTTGCTTTGAAAACCGATTTCCATGACAAAAAGAATTTTTTCAATTCTCAATTCAGTCATAAACCTTTTAATTTAATCAATTTAATTTTAATCATTTTAACAATCTACCAATAGAGTCCTTCAATTCCTAATTTGTCAAGCTTGGCCATGATCACTGCTTCTTCTTCCAAAGGCCGAAGACAAGGTGAACTCAATCAACATAAACAAGAAAGAAAGATGAACAATCTATCTGCATTAAACTCATCGGAAGCTCGAGCAACCCTATTTGTTTATCTCTTCTTCTTCTACACAACCACTCCAATCATCACAAGATGTACTCACTGTAAATTCATCCGGAAAAAAAAAAAAAAAAAAAGGCCAGAGAACATCCAATTCGTGTGGCAAAAGATTTCATCTCCACCAACCACCGCCTTCAACTCTCATCACATTTTAGTCTCTGTTTCGACGCGAATAAACCCTGGCATTGATCAAATCAGTTCTTGTTGAATCTCAGAAAACAGCCATCCCTATTCTTGGTTCCCCTGATTCCCTTTTGTCTTTTTATTTTTTTCCCCTTTCTAAATGGCTATTGGCTGAACATGTTTTTGTTCAGTAGTGAGTGAATGTTGTTGTTTGAGCAACTCAGGTAACACCAAAATTTCCAAAATAGGACATAGTGGAGTTGTTATCTCAAATAAGGCTCAAAATAAACATTGTCTCAACTAAGAGCCTAAATTGACAAAATAGGCACTAATAAGAGCTGAACTCGCAGGCCAGCCAAATTCTTCACTACTCGGCAAAGTCGTGTGATTGTTCTGGCCACCAGAGAAGGGACATTTTTTCCGAAAAATTCTGGGTTGTTTTTTCTTATTCTTCCTGTTTTTATTTCTTGGATGAGTACTCGGACTGGGAATTACTCTGCAACTCCGACTCCGACTCAGTCGACAACCCTAGGAATTTCAACAAGATCGAGGATGAATCGGGGGCATGAGGACCGTCGTCAGTGAGGCGGGTGACTCCGACCACTTGGATAACCTGAGCTGGATCAATCCCGGCTCTAAGACTCAGTATCGGCGGAAGAACTTGGGGGATTCGGGTCTGACTCAGGAAGTGTCCTCTCCACGAAAGCAAGCTCAGGGATTTCAATCCAAAGGGCAAACTCGTCATGGCAAGGGGCGCGAAGGGCGCTGCGGAAATGGAGGGGGCGGCGGGGGTGTGAAGGACGAATATGGCTTCTCTGGAAGTGCGACGAAATAAGTCGGTGTTAATCACAATATTTAGCAAGCAAATTTTCGTAATTAGCTAACATCCTACTGAGGATCCGATTACAGACATGCCAATCTTATCCAATATAAATTACTTTTTAAAGTTCTAGTTAATCAGGCAAGAACCGTAATTCTACCATGAATTCTTACATGTTTGCATGGCAACTGATTCTCCAGTACGGATTGACAGCATGATATGCTTTCTCTGATAAAGAATCGCTAATTGCGCATTTTCTTGCACTCCAATACAATCCAACACTGTCGTTTCAGCACAAAAAGCTATCAAAAGACATTCCAATCTCTCCCCACCGTCTGACCAACAAAAATAAATAAATAAATAAATCTCTCCCCTCGGTTGCTTCTCTCTCTTCTCCTTTCTTGCTTCAACAGTAATCTGCAAGATCTTAAACCCTGAAAACGGGGTCAAGATCTCTAATTTTTCCTTGAATGCCCCTAGTTCGTGAAAAAGCAATGGGTTTTGGAAAACCCATTGCGAGGTGATCATTTTGCCGTTACTCAGTCTCGCTATCTCCAAACCCATAGAGAAAGAGAGCTTTGACGGAGAAGATTTAGAGGGGATCGAGGAACTATAGCTCTAGATGTAGAGGTGGAGCAACATCAAGAAATTTCACCAACAATTGTGAAATTTGGTAGGATCACTGCCAACTAAACATGAAAATTTAATTGAGAAAGTAAATGAGGCTAGCAAAGATTCAAACTCATGATTATCAGCTCTGTGATACTATGTAAAATTTGATGGGATCAGTGCCATATGTTCTAAAAACTTAAATTATTAGATAAATACGTAATTTATTATTTAAATATTTTGACAACATCGAATCTTGAATCTAGAAAAATAAAAATAAAAATCAACCCAGAATTTTTCGAAAAAAAATGTCCATTTTCCCAGTGGTCGGAACAATCACAAGACTCACCAACTAATGAAGATTTGGCCAAGCTACAAGTTTTTTTTTTTTTTTTTTTTTTTATGACCCGGAAACTGCCATATAGCCGGCAATTTGGCGACGCAAACCCGGGCCGAGCTGCAAGTTCGTATCCTTATTTAAAACTAATTTTCCAATTCAACCATTATTTGAGATAAGGTCCGCTTTAAGCTTTTATTTAAGAAAACAACTCTACTTAGAGTCCTTATTTGAAATTGTCTCTCAAGTGATCGATGATTCATGACTCCTTGCTCTTCTCTCCTCTGTTTTTTTTGCTTTGGTTGCTCTATTTTCTTCTAATTAGTTCATGAGATTTTTTTTATTTTTTCTTGAATGCGACTTCGAATTCGCTTGTGAGATTTCTACAATTCCTAGATTTCTAATTCCATTATTCTCTTCTTTGTATCCCTTTTTTGGTTTTCTTTTTCTATGGATTTTGTTATTAATTTTTTTATTGGCCCATTTTCGTATGTGGCACCTCTAAATTAGATGAAAAAAAATGTCAAGTAAGCATTTTCCATTCTTCGATGTAGACACAGAGCAACTTGATTGTATCAATTTGTCAAGTTTTTTGGATTTAATTGCACTTTTTTTAAGTTTAAGAACTCAAGTGCACTTTCACGATAAATTTTAGGACTTCTGGGATACTCATCTCTATGTCTTATAACATTTGGAAGTCTTGTCTCTCCCTTGTGCCAGCCAAAATCTAATGGTCAATCTAATTGTTCATTTTAGAAGATTTCCACACGGTTTGGACCACCCAATAACATATTTAGGACTCGGTCATTATTAGGCAGAGTAGAAAAGTAAAAGCATGGTGGTTTTTCGATAAACGATCTTTCTACTGTGTTTTTGTCCATTACTAGTTCGAAATTTCAGTCATCACCACAAAATCACCACAAAGCAATCACACATACAAGATGGATGGGGTAATACCGAAAGCCCATAGCAGGATGTAATGGTCCATATGCGCAAATTTTTTCTTGATTGTGCTAAAGTCACTTTTACTGTGACAAATAAATGCAACATATGACATGTTGACACATGAATTTTTGTCGATATTTTAAGTATCCATTCATTTTTATAAAAATATTTTTAAAATATAGGATAAAAAGATTAAAAAAAGTAGTAAAAATTGTAGAAATGAACAAAATAAGTGGAGTGATAAAAATAGGGAAAATAAAAAAAAAAATGAAAAAAATAACGGAAAGGAAATGGAAAAATCGGGCCTAGTGGGCCGGCGGGTCCAGCCCACTATTTCACTGAATTTTCTGCCCTTTCAAAGTTAGGCCCGGCTTCCCATTTTTTTCCTTCCTTTCAGCCCACTTTTCTCCCCTTCTCTTTGAGCCTAAGAGAAAACAATGCAAAGCCCTGTCCAGTGTCCGGCCTTTCCTCCAGCCTTGTTTCGGGGGAGACCAGCCCGCCAGGGGAGAAAAAGAGAGACGTGACCGTGACACAGCGAGGAAGAAGAAGCGGGGGAGGGGGGGTTTGGGGTTTCGCGCACGTGCGTCTGTGAGCGAGGCTGCGAGCGACGTGCTGTGACAAGAGCACACCTGGAAGCCTTCTAGAATAGCTGAGCTGGCGTGTAGGAGGGGGAGGCGTAACAGAAAGATGCCTCGAGCGAGGGCAGCGTGAGGGAGGGAGAGAACGCTCGGCCGAGGCATGAAGGGGCGAGAGAAGAGTGTTCTTTCCGTTCTCGGGGAGTGACCGAGAACCCAGTCGCCGGAGCTCGCCGCCGGTTTCCAAAGCTCCGGCCAAGGGTCAGTTCGTGAGCCAGCCTTTACCCATTCGGCGGTCTTTCTACAGCCGAAGAAGGAGCCCCAACTAGTCGCTCCTCACCGTCGCCGACTGAGATCTTGAGTCGCCGAACGAGACAGGTAGGATTCCTCTCCCAGAAGCCCCTGTTTTCTGGCCGGAGAAACTCGTCTGAGTTGATGTAACTTTTGGATCAAAATCTCGACGAACTCACGCAAGTTTAGAACGGTTCATAGTGTTTGGGAGGTTAATGTATCATGGTTGGATCGTAGAATGCTGTAGATTTGAACTAACTATTTGTTATATTGCCTGAACGAACCGCAGAATGTTAAAGAAAACCGAATTTGATCGTTAAATTTTGAGTAAACTAGAAAAAATTAGGGTGGATTTAGGATGAAACATGTTGATTCATGCCTTTATACATTGTTTTTGACTCGAAAATCGCATCAAATCTCTCTTTGGAACACATCCTTTACATTGCACATCAGTCGCTCGATAAAATGCTTGACAGAAGGCCGAAACTGCTCAATTGTTGAATCTTAGATTGATTTTGCTTTCGCTTCTGTATAGGTTAAATCTGGCCTAATATTAGTGTTTTTTTTTTTTTTTTACGCATGTTATGAAAAATCCGTGTTCGAGCTCAACTTGTATATATATATCCCCATGCCCGAAAGCTGTTCGTCGGAGACATCCCCTCTCGCTGGCGAAGTTTGTGATTTAAAATAACCCAGTTAGTTTATCTCTTCACTTTGTTGTATGCTAGTGATTTTTTGCTTGTTAGAAAGCCTAGGATGGGAGGGATTAGCTTCCGATAGGTATTTTTGTTCATGGTTGTGGTCGCCGGAATGAGTGGTCGGAGTTGGGGGGTTGCCGGTGGGAGTGGATGACCGGCGGAGAGAGTCGGTTTGGCGGCCGTGAAGGCGCTGGCAGTCGCCGGCCGGAGCAATGGCGGGGCGTCGAGGCTGGTGATCCTGGTTCGGTGAGTGCAGGGAAAGAATGTAAAACAGGGAAAAGGACAAAAAAAAAAGAAGAAAAAGAAAAATAGGAAAATTTCAATAAAAAAAATCAAAATATATATCAAATATATATAAGTATTAAAAAAAGGTTTTAATCCGACTCGGGTCGGGTCAACGGGCCGGATCTGGTAAACCCGGTCCGAACCCGTTCCCCGAATATAACAATAATAAAATGAATAATTAAAAAAATCAATTAATTAAAAAATTCGAAACTAATAAAATTAAAAAATTAAAAATTCAGAAAATGATATAAAATTTAAAAATATTTAAAAATATTTAGAAAATTCGAAAATCAATAAAAAAAAAAAACAGAGTTAGAGAAAATCGTTCAAATTTTTTTAAAATATCTGAAAAAGTATATTAAAAAGTAAAAATTAATTAAAATTTTGAAAAAAAATATTAAAATATTTTTTTAAAATCATAAAATTAATAAAAAAATTATAAAATTCGGAAAATCCTAGAAAAAATCAGAAAACCCAAAAAATCGTGAAAAATTAGAAAATCCAAAAGATTAATATAAAAAAAAAAAAAATTAATTTGATTAAAATTAGAAAACCCTTAGAAATTAATTCCAAAATTTGGATAGTCCTTTAGGACTTTACAATAGGGTTCTCTGTTGTGATTGTCTTTTTATCCCTAAGGATGATATTAGGATCCTTGCATGCTTTCCTTCACAATAGTAATTGATTGCACATTTCAATTTTTTGGTTATTACTTTCTTGCTCTATAATGATTAGGACAAGCTTAGTTTTTTTTTTTTTTTGGATAGGTCGCTATGGTGTTTGTTAGTAGGACATTAGTCTTAGGGTTAACGTAATGAAGTCCCGAGTCTATAATCTTTGGTTTCGTAAATAGTAAAATAGCCTTCCATATCTTGCTTGGTTTCTATTTTCTAGCCAACTGAAAAAGCTAAGGATTACTCCTTAGTCAAAACTTGCATAGGCTTAATTGATTAAAATTTGAATGCTCGATGTTGCGCAAGGCATGAGTTTGGGAGAACTCAAGTTCGTAATTAATAGACTAAGCATGGAGACATCACTCTTGAAGACGTCTCTTTTAAGAACGCCTGCTTGGATCGTTATGCGAACAAATTTCACTAAGGGCGTGTTTGGTAACGATTCTGCTCTCGGGAGCTGATTCTGATCAGAACTGATTCTTTTTGATTCTGTTCCCGGGAACTGATTCTAAGCATTTTAAGCCGTTTGGTAACTGTCCAAAATTTTTGATTTTGGAATAGAATTGCGTTTGATACTGTGTTCATTAATTCTGTTCCAAATCAATTTCTTTTAATTTTTAAATAATTTTTTTACTTTTTTTCCTTTGTTTTCTTTTCTTTTTTTCATTTTTTCATTTTTTCATTTTTTTCTTTCATTTTCCTTTTCATTTTCCTTTTTTTTCTTTTCTTTTTCTTTTTTTTTTCCTTTTTTCTTTTCTTTTTCTCATCTTCTTCTTCTTCTTCCTTCGGCGACCGGCCGACGACGAGGGCCGCCGACCTCACCGGAGCGTCGCCGGCCCTCGCCGAGGCCGCCCTCGTCGGCCGAGCCTCGCCGGCAGCCGGGCGAGGCTCGCCTAGCCCCGCCGAGACTCGGCCGAGCAGATCCGGCGAGGCCGAGCCCCGCCGGGGCGGAGGCCGACCTCGTCGGGGTTGGGCGAGGCCCGCTGTGCCACCGGTGGGGGCCGGGCGTCGCGAGGCTCGCCCGGCCCCTGCCCATCCGGCGAGGCTCGGCCTCGCGATCCGGGAGGCCGAGCCTCGCCGGTGGATGGGCAAGCCTCCGGCGAGCTCGCCGGTGGATGGGCAAGCCTCCGGCGAGCTCGCCGGTGGATGGGCAAGCCTCCCGGCGAGAGCTCGCCGGTGGTCGGGCTTGCCTCCGGCGAGCTCGTCGGTGGCCGGGCTTGCCTCCGGCGAGCTCGCCGGACCTCGCCCGGTTCGGCGAGCTCGCCGGACCGGCGGCGGGCGAACGGCGGCGGCGGCGGACGACGGCGGCGGAATGCGGTGGCGGTGGGCGGCGGTGGTGGACGGCAGACGGTGGCGGACGGTGGCGGGCGGTGGTGGACGGCGGTCGCGAGATGGTCGAAGGGAAGAAGAAAATTTGTTGATTTTGATTCTCAAATTCGTTCCCGGAACAAGAATCAACTTTTTTTTTGTTCTAAATTCTTGTCCAAAACTGATTCTGGGAACAAATTTGTTCCCGGGAATAAAAAAGTTACCAAACGCGATTCTGGGCCGAAACTGATTATGGGAACAAAGAATCAGAATTTGGCCTTGTTTGGATGGTTACCAAACAGGGCCTAAACCTACTCACTAGAGGAAAGTGTTTACCCTTCAACGAGTTAGGTTGCGACATGACCATAACTAACTTTTCCTCTTTTTTTTTTTTTTTTTTTTTTTTGGTCTAGGACCACAACTAACTTACTCCCATGATACATCGCATGAAAGTCCGCAAGTGACGAGCTAATTTGATGGTGAAGGCTGGTTCAAGAAAGATGCTTGTCCGCAAGATTACCTGTGTGATTGATGTAATTTCTGCAATAGTTAAATTGATAGCAAGTAATTCATGGATCTCACGGTGAAGTAAAATCAATGCATCATGCTCGAGCAAGATAATTGCAATTTCCAAAGTTTCCAAATTGGCACATCCACTAAATGATAATGCCTAGCTAATTACAAAGCCCTAGATAAATTTGGGATAGCATACCTCAACATTTGACCGATCCGAACACCGAAAATAACTAGTACTATTAGTGAAGGAACGAGTTTTCCTCCATTATTTCTTTTGGTACCGATTTCCATGACAAATAGAGCAATATGACTCATAAAAGTAAGAGACAAAACACATCTTTACCACGTCTTACTTGGTAAAAGTGGCTGGACGTCTGGAAATGTAATGACATCCGCTTTAATGTTTGACTTGTTAGATGGAAAAGCAGCATCATAAGATTTAGTTGCCTCATGGTTCTCTTGATTTTGCATAATATCTAAAGGATTTGGGAGCTTCCCTATCCCCTCCAACTCCATTGCCACTTCTTTCATTGTAGGTCAATTCCTCCTATTCAAGTTTAGGCAACTTTTTGCTAGGCTGGCAACTGATGCAATCTCTTCCTTGTTACCTTCTTTCAAAACTTGAGCATCGACAATGTCAAACAAGCAATTCTCCTTCATCGAAATTATGAAATAGGTCATGAGGCTTCTTCCTTCTTGTTCCCTCAGCGAAGAAATTGGCTTTTGCCCCGTTAAGAGTTCAACAAGTACCACTCCAAAGCTGTATACATCACTTTAGCCAGTGAATTGAATTGATTGGAAATATTCAGGATCTAGATAGCCAAAAGTACCTTGTACCAACATGGTTACATGAGTTTGATCAAGGGAAACTGACTTGGAAATATCGAAATCTGCCACTTTTGCTCGATATTTTTCATCTAAAAGAATATTGGTGGACTTTATGTCTCGATGATAAATGGGAATAGAGGCTGCTGAATGCAAGTAGAATAAGGCTCTTGCGATTTCAGTTGTAATCCATAGCTGTGTGACCCACGAAACATGAAACTCTTCATTTGGGCATGCAAATATTGGTAAAAATCCCATTTGGTATGAACTCATACACTAAAAGCGGCACTTCCGTTTCCAAGCAACAACCCAATAACTTAACCACATTCCTATGGTTGATTTGTGAGAGAATGAGAACTTCATTTATGATCTGTTTGACTTTTCCCTCATCAATCACTTTTGATTTCTTAATCGCGACTATTTTTCCATCTGTTAACATTCCCTTGTAAACGGTGCCCTGTTCACCTTGCCTGAGTATCCTATCATCATTGAAATTGTCAATGGCTTTCTCTAAATCCTTGGCATTGAACAATTTGCTTTTCTCGACGTTGCCTTCTGGTGAAGATATCTCACTTTTCAACAAAAGGCCACCATTTGAAGTACTTCTCTTTGAGCTTGATTTCTTTTCTCTTCTTGATGTATTTGTACAACCTCCATAAGAAAAGACACAAAACTATTGCCCCAAGGCCTACCCCAACCCTTGCATTCCAAAAATTTGAAGGGTAATAGTATTAAAAATGACCCCGCTTTGTCAAGAATCTATAGAGGCACTTATCATAAAATATTAAAGTGACTCGAGTGAAAGTACATATGGAAGTGATTGACCTCGACTCTCCTTTCATATGGATTTATCTTAACAACCGTGACAAGTTAATTGGGAAAATTGCTTCAAAAGTCCTAAACCTTTTATATTTGTGCCAATTTAGTCCTAAATCATTTTACTTAGTGTCGATTTAGTCCTTTCTGACCAATTTTGGCCCGATTTTGCTTATTGACGCCTGGTCGGCCGACGTGACCTGATCGGTGTTAACGTTGACAAATTTTAGTAATTTTTTTTATTTATTTTTTATTTTTTATTTTGATTTTCTTTTTATTTTGATTTTTTTTTGTTTTTCCCTTCCCTCCTCCAGCCGATCGTTAGACCTCGGCGATCAGCAGAAGAGGCAACAACCGGCATGGTTGACCTCACCAGACCTCGCCCTCACTGCCCAGCGCGACAGTGGCCGCGAGGGCGGCCTCACGTTGGGCGACGAGGCTCGCCCTCATCGGCCACCTAGCCAGTGGTTGTGAGGTTGAGTCTCACCGGCCATGGGCGAGGCTCGCCCTCGTTGAATCACGGCCTGGGCGGCGCTAGCAAAGCTCGCCCTCGCCAAATCTAACGAGGGTCGAGCCTCACCCATGGCCAGCGAGGCTTGCCCTCATCGAATCACGGCCTGGGCAGCGCCGGCTAGGGCAAGGTGGCCAGCGAGGTCTGGCAAGGTTGACCTTGCTAGCCGTCGCCTCTAGTCGGTCGCCGAGGTCTAGTGATCGGCTAAAGGAGGGGAGGGAAAAATAAAAACTAAATATAATAATAATAAATTCAAAAATATTAAAATATTATTAAAATTATCCACATTCCTATGGTTGATTTGTGAGAGAATGAGGACTCTATTTATGAATTGTTCAATTTTTCCCTTGTCTATCTCTTTTGATTTTCTTATGGCCACTATTTTTCCATCTGTTAACATCCCCTTGTATACAATACCTTGTCCACCTTGCCCGAGTATCCTATCATCATTGAAATTGCCAGTGACCATCTCTAAATCCATGGAGTTAAATAGTATGCTTTTCTCGAAATTGCCTTCTGATGGAGATAATTCACTTTTCAACAAAGGACCACCATTGCGTTTGAAGTACTTCTCTTTGTGCATGAGTTATTTTCTCTCCTTGATGTATTTGTACAACCTCCACGAAAGTAGTGCCCCAAGCCCAGCCCCAAGACCCGCATGGCAAAAGTTTGAGGGTGTAAAAGTGTCGAAAATGTCCTCTGCTTGTCAAGACTCTGAAGGCATTTATAATCAAGAATTTTAAGTGGCTCTAATTGAAAGGAAAACATTTGGAAGTTATTAACCTGACTCTCCTTTCACGTGGATTTATATTAACAACCATGAAAGTTAATTTGTCTCCAGGAATTTTGCAAACATTGATGAAAGTGAAAATTTTCCTTAATAATATTTCCATTCAAATATGACGAGTATAAGTAAGAATCTTTGATATCTTTTGATAGATATGAAGTGACCATACTAAAAAAAGTTCTAGTTTTTTCCTATCTATAAAAATATTCTTATTGTGCAAAGAAAGTTTTGAGGTTGTTTTGATAGATACTGTTGATTGAAACTTACATATAATCATCAATAAGCTAATGGACAATCATGTTGGAGCAAAGGGTAAGGCAAAACTATACTCAAAACCATGTAGGAGTCCAACACTCTAGGTTAAAAGATCTACCTACCAATAAGAGTAGCTGTCTTTGTACCAACCACGCATTCATATCCACCCTGTTTGTTCACACAAGTCCCGGGGCACATTTTTGGATCTTCGCTTTATCTCCTTGAGTGAAATTCAAGACTATTAGGTCCCATTTCCTCAAAAGTCGTTAAATCCAAAGCTAAAAAACATATCATGCTTGTAACAAAAGGACTGTCTTGTTCTCCTTTGTTTCCAGTAAATTATTATTATTATCACAATTCATTTAGTTTTGTTTGAAAGTACATTTACTTTGTCTAATCTTGGCCGGATAAACAAGAAAGAGGGCAGATAAGCGTGTGATCACTAAACGGTGTGAATGCCATCTTTTCAGAGAGAAATTTGGGAATGAACAAGCCACTTCTCTATATGGTGCCCTTAAACACAGAATGGGATAGAATGAGGTATGTTACCTTGGCATTCTCCAATAAAATAGAAATTACCACCATATCCCCTTCCGCACTAGCACTGCGTAAATGGCATTTCACTTCCATACCAGTACAGGTCATAGAGGTCGTATGTGTTACAAGTGAAGGGCTTCGTATTACTCAATTTGGATATTGCATTATCTTGCCACATAAGCTCAAGTCAAGTGCATCCTTGGTATTGTTTGGAATCCCCCATTCCAACACCACTGGAACCGTGTCATTCGATCTCAAACCATATAAAGTTAGACCACAATAACCATGATCTATCTGCTAGGAAAGCATAATTGCGCCCTTGATGTCCACCTTCTTCCTTGAAATCCACACAAATACCCTGAAGGTTAAAGAGCAACGTAGTCTAGCAGAATCCATCCCTCCCGAGCAAGCACTACACTAGCCGTTCCGGTGTTGGTTCCAAAGATAGATTGACCCGCAACCGACAACAATTGATTCTATACTATTCACTGTCACGAGGGTGTTGCAACCGACTGATGTAAAGACATTCTGTGTCTTCGAGAAGACAAATTTACTTCCTTCGAAGTTCATTAGCACACCAAGTCCTTCACCCTCGCAGCTTGCATTTGAGTAAATTAATGGAAGACTGATGGTAATCATGTCGTTCATGAATGTCCGAATAGAGGGGAGTGATTTGTTGAGAACTCGCAATTCAATCTTGTTTAGTATGGCAACCGCGTTGTTTTCTGGCAGCCGATCTCGTACCAGTCCTCCAAGAAACACCCGGCTCCTATTCCAAAGGGGAAGGGAATGGTGATGCTCCCACATCTTTCAGAACAGTTAGGCCTTGCAAGTCCTGGTGCTCCTGATGCTTGTACCATGAGGGAAACCAGAAGCACGAGAATTCGAAACACCGAGCTCGATATGATTTTTACGTCTAGGATGTGCATGGACCTTGATGGTTTTATATGAGATGGGCTTAAGGTCCGTCCGCCCATGTTGGGCCTAAAAGCCTGGCCCATAAAATTAGGGCTCGTTGATAAGGGAACGTATAAAAGGGATGAGAGAGAGAGAGAGGACGCACCCTTTGAACATTACGTACGTTCCTTCCTCCCTCTCCCTCCAAAAAGAACGGTACGCTTAAGGCGACGCCGTTTCCCTTTCAAGGCGAATTGACATTATCGGATCAGAATTTCTTCCTCGATCTTCGGCATTGGTGTCTAATCTATGGCTAACAAGGTACACTCGAATCCGTGGTGTGCTTTACGATCGGTGATACGTGTTTTTCCTGGGCTTCGTCTTCCGCATTGCTTTAGGGGTTCGATTTAGTGTCGAATCCGGTTTTCGGCGATCCGTTATTCCTAACATTGGTATCAGAGCCCTAGTTCATGTTTTCCCGACCTGTTTGATGTTTTTTTATTGATTCTTCGCGAAAGTAATTCGACCGTACGGATCGAGGCAAGAAATCCCGACACCCGAGCACTGTTCGTCCTTTTATTCTTAGTTTCCGTAAGTCGAAATCAATTTCTAAAGGAACTGGGTGAAAGAGGTCGCCAAGATGAGTTCGGCGACATGTTGTGCGCCGCCGGGTGACGCCGCACGCGCCCACACGCGCGGCCAGAAGCCGCTGTGCATGGGCGCCACACGCCCACACGCGCGGCCAGAAGCCGCTGCGCATGGGCGCCACATGCCCGAAGCGCTGGCATCGGCCAGCGCGTGCGCCACACGCGCCGGTAGCGAACTGGCACGTGCGCACCGGCGGCCGGCGAACCGGCGCATGCTAACGTCACCGTGACGTCACAGTAACCGCCGGGATGACATCATCGGTGACGTCAGCGCCGATGACCGTTGGTCGGCCGGCAACCCGACCCGACCCCGCGCGGTAGTTGGCGCGTGCCGTGCAAGCGTCGGCTGACGTCTGTGTGACGTCATCCAGCGCACTCGCGCGGCACGTGCGGTCGGGTCGAACGATCCGGCCCGACCGGCCCGTCCGGTCCAACCGGTTCGATGACTGACGACCTGACCATTGACCCGTTGACCGACAACCGTTGACCGTTGACCCAAAAAGAAAAAAAAAAGATATGTTTCTTTTTCAAATGTCCGGTTGGGTTAGAGGTAATCCATTTTTTATTCGATATTTGTTGCATGAATCATGGAAATTTAAGTATTTTCCATTTTGTTTATTGTGGATTATAAGTGATCCATTTAAGTTCTGCATTCGTTGCAGGAACTATGATGCGTTATGCACGGATACCTGCAATCCCGAGAACGGACGAAGGAAGAGCTAGACTGAAAAGGCTGATGAAAGAGTTAGTTGATTATCGGTGGCTTGATGGTGATTTAGTATCACACATGGTCAAGGTCAATCGATGATACAGAAATCATCTCGGAATGTTTATCTTATGCCGGATTTTGAGAAGGTGCCGGCTTTGATGAACACTCTTCCACCTGAATGGCAAGCAGTGTTAGATCGGCTATGGGAGGTCAACGTGGTCCCGGGTTATAGGAGGCTTGTGGAAGCTTTTGTAAGAGAGCATTATAGGATCGAGTTGGCCAAAACTTCAACCCTTAGATTGAGCGCCACATGGCGCAGAGTGAATGCGCCTTGGTGGCGACATGAGAGCTCTCCAAAAGTTTTTCCATGGTTGGCAAATGTGCCTTCAGTTTTCTCAGATGTTTTGACTGATAGATTAGAAGGGACATTCCCTATTTATTTCTTAGATTAGTTTGAGATTTTTTTGGTGTGAATATCTCTTTCTATGTTGATATTTCTTTTTCGACATATTACTTAGTGTAATGAATTGTTGTATTAGTTGAAAGCATTATTATTTTATTGGATGTCAATTATATGTTGCTTTCTATTAATTGCTGATTGCTGTGGGTAGTTAGCTGTGGGTAGTACTAGAAGTTTTTGTAACTTCATAAAATTTATTTTGCATAAGACAATTATATTAATAATAATTTTGAGTTAGGATTTTTGGAGGATGATTGGAAACATAGTGACCTTTTGATTCTGAAACCTTACTTAAAATTGTTCATTGATATGATAGGTCTATGCAAAGTGGATGCATAAATGATAGACATTAATTATTCGTGCATGTATATCTGATGTGTTCAGATCGATGGTTTCAACAACTAAGAACGTAATTGCTGATATGCACGGCAACAATTGTGAAATATTGAATAATGAAGATTCAATATGTGCTGGAAAAGCAAGAAGCACTAGAAGCTCTTGACCATGTTATAGAAGATCTTGAGGATGCTGTGCACCACCTTGAGCTGGTAGAGGACCGCTTAACGGCATGTGAGCTGAAAATAGATATTTACAATGCTGGTTCTAGCTCGGAAAGGGCTTTGAGCTCTAAGCGCAATCGTATTGATTCGTTCAATATGTGGGAATGCAAAGGATCAAGTCCTTATTGCAAGAAATCAAGAGTTAACCAACACAAAAGAGGAAAACGTCCTCAAGTGAAGAAAATGTCGAGGGTGAGGTGTTACAATTGTGACAAGAAGGGTCACTATGCTCGCAACTGTTGTGAGCCGAAAAAAGGTAAACACCTCTTGTACATTTGAGAACTTTGCTTATGTGTCAAGTTCTGCATTATTGGCTGAATCCAATCCTTAGTAGACTGTCGATTCAAGATCGACAGACCATGTAGCGAAGGATAAAGAATCCTTAGTGGAATTCCGACGATATCAACCGGAACTAAGTGGATCTATGTGGGATATAACTCCAGAGATGAAGTTAAAGGGATTTGTACCTGCCAATTGAACATGCGTGGTGGACGCACCTTGTTCCTACATGATGTTCTATATGTTCCGGAGATTTGTCGAAATTTAGTGTCTGTCTTAGTGTTGGTTAATCTTGGTTTTAGTGTGAACTTCCGTAATAGCAGTGTAGATTTGTATTTGGATACAAACTATTATGGTTGTGGTCACTTTCTGGATGGTTTTATTGTACTAAATGTTGACTGTGGTGATGTCAATGTTTGTTATTTCCTTGTTTCACGTCTTCTACTTCATATGATAATGATGTGAATGTGTGGCATGCTAGACTTGGTCATATTTGCCAATAATGTATGAATAGACTAGCTAGGGCAACATTGAAAAAGTCGATTTACCCAAATGTGAGCATTGCCTAATAGGGAAAACGACAAGGAAACCATTTGGAAAAGATAAAGAGCTGAATTTCCTCTGCATTTAATCCATTATGATGTCTGTGGTTCAATGAATGTGAGAAGAATGCATGGGGCTGTTTATTTCATCACTTTCATAGATGATTATACTCGATTCGGATGTCTATTTGATTTCTCATAAATCTGAAGCATTATGTTGTTTCAAAAGGTTTATGAACTTGGTTGAAAATCAATTAGACAAGAAAATAAAAGTATTTAGATCCGATCGAGGTCGAGAATATTTATCTGATGAGTTCAGAAAATTATGTGATGAAAAAGGAATAGAAAGACAGTTGTCTATTCCATATACTCCTCAACAAAATGATGTTGCAGAGAGAAGAAATAGAACCCTAATGGAAATGGTTAGGTCCATGATGGCGCATGCTAACTTACCTATCACCTTTTGGAGTGATGCATTGTTAACTGCTGCCTATATACTTAACCGGGTGCCCTCCAAATCAGTTATTTCCACTCCATATGAGTTATGGACAGGTAGAAAACCGGACTTAAGTTTTCTTAAGCCATGGGGTTGTGCTGCCTATACTCATGAATCCTCTCACAAGTTTGGGAAATTGGGTCCCAAAGGAAATAAGAGTATTTTCATGAGATACTCTGAATACTCGAAAGGGTATGTGTTCGTTGGGAAATTGGGTCCCAAAGGAAATAAGAGTATTTTCATGAGATACTCTGAATACTCGAAAGGGTATGTGTTCGTAGATGAGCAGGAAAATGGGAGTATAACTGAATTTGAATCACGGGATGTCACATTATTAGTGGATGAATTTCCTAAGAATGGCGAAATGAGGGAAGATTAACCCCTATTTGAAACCTTGGATCAAGATAATGATATTAGTGGAGTTCGTCCAAGTTTGAGTAATATGAGAAGTGATGAATTGAATTCAACCCATTCTCAATTACAACCACATGATGAGATGATATCGTCATTATCTAATCCGAGTGGGAGCATAATGGGAAAAGATGTGCTAAGTGTACAATCTCCCATACGGCGAACAAGTCGCCAAAGTATTCCCTGTCGACGTTTTGACATTGAAGGAGAAACTTTTATGATTGCTCCACAAGATGAGGATGAGCCAAGAAATATTAATGAGGCTTTGAATTGCCCTAGTAAGGAAAAATGGATTAATGCAATGGAAAATGAAATTGAGTCAATGAAATCAAACCAAGTCTGGGAATTGGTTGATCTTCCAAAAGGACGCAGAGCTATTGGGAACAAGTGGGTTCTCAAAATAAAGCGAAAGGCTGATGGCTCGATTGAAAGGCATAAGGCTCGCCTTGTGGCGAATGGGTATAATCAACATGAAGTAATTGATTATGAAGATACATTTTCTCCTGTAGTGAGATTTACCTTGATTCACATTATTCTGGCAATAGTGGCTAGTCTAGATCTTGAGTTACATCAAATGGATGTAAAGACTGCTTTCCTCAATGGAGAATTAGAGGGAGAAATATATATGGAACAACCTGCTGGTTTCATAGTGAAATGTCAAGAAGAAAAAGTATGTCAACTTTTGAGGTCGATATATGGTCTTAAGCAGTCATCAAGACAATGGTATATACGATTTCATAATGCTATAATGGCATATGATTTTTACAATAATAGATGAGGATCATTGTATATATATCAAAAGATCCTTTGTGATCATATCATTATATGTTGATGATATACTAATTGCCGGAAGCAATATAGAGCTTGTCAATACTGTCAAAAGTTGGTTGTCTTCCAATTTTGAATTGAAGGATATGGGATTTTAAACCCATAGACACTCCTATTGCAAAAGGTAAAGGATTGAGCCATAGACTGTGTCCAAGGACTCCACAAGAGAAGGAACAAACGAAATATGTTACTTATGCTAGTGCTGTTGGGAGCTTGATGTACGTTATGATGTATATAAGACCTGACATATGTTATGCAGTTGGACTGGTGAGTAGATACCAATCCAATCCAAGTCAAGCACGTTAGAAAGCCGTTAAAAGAATACTAAGGTATCTAAAGGGGACTGCTGATTATACGTTGAGTTATTAAGGAAAGGATCTGCGACTCTAAGACTATTCTGATGTTGATTGGGGAGGAGATTTAAATGAAAGAAAATCTACCTCTGGATTTGTTTTCTTACTGAATAATGGCACCATATATTGGAGTAGTAAACAAAAGTGTATAGCCTTGTCCACGATGGAAGTTGAGTTCGTGGCATTATCAGCAGCAATATATGAAGATGTTTGGCTTAAGAGATTTTTTGGATCATTTAGGTGTTATTAGAAGTGCTGCATATTCATTGTTGGTTAACTGTGATAGCCAAGCAGCAAAAGTGTACACCAAAGATCCAAAATATCATGGCAAGACCAAACCTATAGATACCAAGTATAACTTTTATCAAGAATATGATTGCACGAAAAGATGTGAACTTACAGTACATGTTACGCATAGAATGGTAGCAGATCCTATGACAAAGCCAAAACCTAGAGATGTGTTTTGTGGCCATGTAAAATCTCTAGGATTGCGTAGAGTCTGATGTACTGGATTATAATTTCCCTTAAGTGTTCACATTTGATGAATTTGTATTTTTCATCATTAATGCCTATGAATCTTTGTTTGATCTTTATGCATCATAATGCTCAGTGCATTATTTTAAGTTGAGGAAGTATGTCGGACAGATATAAGATTAGCCCACTCACACGGGTAATCGCCTTTATTTACTGTGTGATAAATAGAGATGAGACTGTTTTTAAGCTTATTATCTAGGTGATAATCGAGAGCTCAAGCTTAAAATACGTGTGTCGCCTTAACTGGGTGTTAAGATGAGGACATAATACTTACTATGTCCGAAAGTAAAATACCCCACATATTTTACTTTATCTGTCTATGATGCCAAATGTGAGTTTTGATGAATTTTGTGAATGAGTAGATACGTGAACTCAAGTTAGACATTGGGTATGTCTGGACTATCATCTGTACGGTGTTGAAAGTGTAGACATACGCTCCATGGGAAAGGAGTTAATACCGTAATACGTATTTTATACTACGTATGCATGAAACGACCAATAAGAGTGGCAAAAGTTTGATCTCAATTTTTTATGTCGTGTGAGACTCTTGAGGAAAAGAGTTCCTCAATTTTTTAGTCCCCTCATGACTCTTACTTATTCTCAAGATTTCTATTTAGTGTTTGTTATCTTAGTATGTTGCCAATGGTCATGAGTTGATTTGATCCAATGGGGCATTTCTAGAAAAGCAAGCTGAATTGAAATTGAGAATTTGAAGGAAAGAGGAAGATCGAATTTGGAGAATCACATTGTAGTTTTGTATTCATCGGTTAACCAATTATGACTGTCTTTGAGATAAATATAATTGTGAATACAATATATATACCATTGTTTAAAAGAGATCAAGAGAGATATAAATGTGATCGATCGATCTAGGGTACTGCATACTAAATCTACTTAGGATGTGATGCCCATTATGAGCTGCTATATATTCCTAACAGATGTATAGCAACGAGCTCTTAAAGTATGCTAGTCGCACGGATTATTCACCGATATGAATGTTGAAGAGAGGTAAAGAGAATCATGTTCAGCCCACCATGTGCGAGTGCGAGATGATGGTTTTATATGAGATGGGCTTAAGGCCCGTCCGCCTATGTTGGGCCTAAAAGCCCGGCCCACGGAATTAGGGCCCATTGATAAGGGAACATATAAAAGGGATGAGAGAGAGAGAGAGAGAGAGGACGCACCCTTTGAACATTACGTACGTTCCTTCCTCCCTCTCCCTCCAAAAAGAACAGTACGCTTAAGGCGACGCCGTTTCCCTTTCAAGGCAAATTGACATCATCGGATCAGAATTTCTTCCTCGATCTTCGGCATTGGTGTCTAATCTGTAGCTAACAAGGTACGCTCGAATCCGTAGTGTGCTTTACGATCGGTGATACGTGTTTTTCCTGGGCTTCGTCTTTCGCATTGCTTTAGGGGTTCGATTTAGTGTCGAATCCAGTTTTCGGGAATCCGTTATTCCCAACAGACCTAACGTATGGAGAAATGGGATATGGACTAAAGTCTCTTAATATTGTTATTTATGTGGAAGAGGGGAAGAATTCTGATGCACCGTACGCATAATTTAATTCCAGCTCTGCTACTTCCTAGTATCTCTGATGATGCTTCCTTGAAAATAGAAATTTCAAAGCTTGACACGTAGAGGACACCGATTTAAGTAGCCAAGTGTGACTTTTCCAAATTGTCGGGGAGATGATTTTGTCATCATCTTTCTCATGAGAAAGACACGGAGAGTTACCAAGCCAGATGAGGTTTCGGGATGGCCCCAGTTAAGCACATTTTAATTAATACATCTATTCCTTTCCTTACTGACTTAAATTGTTTCATGTACGCATCAGTTAGTTTTTAATTTATCCTAGGACCAAAAATGTATGAAACTTTCCTCTTCCACGCTAGATTAAACAGTCTTTGCTTATTGTCACAAGATATCACTTTTCAATGCCAATCTCTTTTGCTTAGTATTGACTAGCTTGGTCGCTTACGGTTCCTGATTCAACATGAGCATGGTCTTTCTGTAAATTCTGAATATTAGTCTGAGTTTAGCTCTGTTTAGGTTATTCATTAAATCAATTTCTGAGTTTAACCTCGTTTAGAGGCCTTTCCCGATGAATGAGTGAGCAGTTGGGCATTGAGTAAATTAAAGGAAATTATTGCTAATCATCCCCATCCGTGCTTCCAGGGGAAGTGAAATGCTGAGCAATTGTAATCCAATCTTATTTAAATATAGGATCCGTGTCTCCATAATTTTGTCACTCTTCTGGGAATTTCCCGTTATTTTTTGGGATTTTTTCCAAAAAAAAAAAAAAAAAAAAAAAAAAACTTAAGAAATCAACATAATGAGATTCGAAGATTTTTTCTTTTGTTCCCATTGAAATGTCTCCTTTGAGAAAGGCTCCAAGTCATTTTGAGAATGGAGTTTGAAGACACGTTTTTTGGTGCCACATTAGGACAAGGCTCGAAAGGTAGTGAGAAATGGGGATATTTCGAAAACTATAGCTTACGGAGTTAGAAAAATCGGAAAGTTCAAGGCAACTGCATCGCACAGGTGATCTTTGACCGGCAGTTGAGGCATTAAGGCCATTGCAGTTGTGGGATCGGCGAAGAGTCCAAAGTAAATCGCTTTCCATAGTCAAATTATTCACTGAGTCCAGCAGAACAATGTGTTTTGACTTCGGAACCTGATCCCCGGAAATCAATCTGATTGAAAGATGTAAATCGTTTTGTTAAACTGAATCTAAGAAATCGCAATGTCTCTCTTTTTTATTTGCATTAGAATTCATCTAAAAGGAAATAATCATGTGATATATATACAAAGACGTGAATTTGGTTTTGCGAAATCTTTGTTTCTTTCAATTTTCCACAAGTGTTTGGCAAAGAAAAGAGCAATAAATCCAATTTTCAACTTAGACTGCTAAGATTGGACATTTTCAAAGGCCTACGATGCACATCTCCCATGATCTATGATAGAGATAAATTACGAAGGTGCAATCAAATCTTAAAAATTTCAAAAAGTACAATTAAATCCTAAAACTCATTAAATTCCTATAATGAAGTACCTATGTTAATTGCGTTCAATTTAATTAATAGAAAATGTTAAGGTGGTCGTTTTTTTTTTTTTATTACTTTCTTAACACATACATCTTCCACTAAGTGCCACACAAAAAAACTTGAAAATTTAAAAAAAAAAAAAAAAGAAAAAAGAAAAGAAAAATAAGACATAAAAATTAAAAAATGGAACAAAAATTTTTCTTGATTGTGCTGAAGACACTTTTACGGTTTTACCATGATGAATAAATGCAACATATGACCATACTGACTTGGGCCCATGGTACGTCTTATGAAATTCTGCAAATAAGAAGCTAATTGAATGGTGAAAGCCGGCTTAACAAAAATGCTTGTCCGCGGGGAGTACCAGTGACTGAAGTAATTTCTGCAATAATCATATTGACAACAGGTAATTTATGGATCTCGGATGAAAGAAAAACACCGCATCATGCTCGTGCAAGATGATTGCAGTTTGCAAAGTATTTTCCAAATTGACACATCCACTAAATGATGATGCCTAGCTAATTACAGAGATCTGAATAAATTTCGGATAGTATTATAGGTTAACAATTGATCGATCGCAAACATCGAGAATAACTTCATAACCAATGGGTAACTAAGTAGTCCTATTAGTGAAGGAATGAGTTTTCCTCCATTCTTTATTTTTTCTCTTTCTTTGGGTCTAAAGACTGATTTCCATGACAAACAGAGCAATATGACCCATAAGAGTAAGAGGCAGAACAAATCTTCACCACGACTCACTAGGAAAGAGTGGCTGAACATCCGAAAATGTAATGACATCCATGTCAATGTTTGACTTGTTAGATGGAAAAGCAGCATTATAAGATTCAGTTGCCTTGTGGTTGTCTTGATTTTGCAAAATAATTGAAGGATTTTGGAGCTTCCTTATACCCTCCAACTCTATTGCCACTTCTTTCATTGCAGGTCGTTTCCTCCCGTTCAAGTTTAAGCACCTTTTCGCAAGGTTAGCAACTGATGCAATCTCTTCATTTTTACCTTCTTTCAAAACTTGAGCATCAACAATGTTGAACAAACGGTTCTCTTCGATCGAGATTATGAAATACGTTGCGAGGCTTCTTCCTTCTTGTTCCCTCAATGAAGAAATTGGCTTTTGCCCTGTTAATAGTTTAGCAAGTACCACTCCAAAGCTGTACACATCACTTTTATCAGTGAACTGACTTGATTGGAAATATTCGGGATCTAGATAGCCAAAAGTACCCTGTACCAATGTGGTTACATGAGTTTGATCAAGGGAACCGACTTGGAAGTACCGAAATCCGCCACTTTTGCCTGATATTTCTCATCCAAAAGGATATTGGTGGACTTGATGTCTCGATGATAAATGGGAATAGAGGCTGCTGAATGCAAGTAGAATAAGGCTCCTGCAATTTCAGTTGCAATCCGTAGCCGTGTGTCCCACGAAACATGAAACTCTTGATTTGGGTCATGTAAATATTGGTATAGAGTCCCATTTGGTATGAACTCATACACTAAAAGCGGGACCTCTGTCTCTAAGCAACACCCCAATAATTTAACCACATTCCTATGGTTGATTTGTGAGAGGATGAGGACTTCATTTATGAACTGTTCGACTTTTCCCTCGTCAATCACTTTTGATTTTTTAATCGCAACTATTTTTCCATCTGTTAACATTCCCTTGTAAACAGTACCTTGTCCACCTTGCCCAAGTATCCTATCATCATTAAAATTGTCTGTGGCCTTCTCTAAATCCTTGGAATTGAACAATTTGCTTTTTTTTCGACATTGCCTTCTGGTGAAGATAGCTCACTTTTCAACAAAAGGCCACCATTGCGTTTGAAGTGCTTCTCTTTGAGTTTGATTTCTCTTCTCTTCTTGACGTATTTGTACAACCTCCATAAGACAAGACACAAAACTAGTGCCCCAAAGGCTGCCCCAACCCCTGCATCGCAAAAATTTAAGGGGTAATAGTGTTAAAAATACCCGCTGCTTGTCAAGAATCTATAGAGGCACTGATCATCAAGAATTATAGTGACTCTGATTGAAAGAAGTATATATGGAAGTGATTACCTGACATTCCTTTCATATGGATTTATGTTAACAACCATGAAAAGTTAATTTGTCCAGTAATTTTTCAAACCATTGACGAAAGTGGAAAAGTCCCTTTCTAATAATTCCAGTTCCAATATGACGAGAATAAGTAGGATTTTTTTTTTTATTTCTTTAATGTTTTCTTATCTATCAAAAGTTAGGGTGCTGA
Source organism: Eucalyptus viminalis (assembly GCA_014182385.1). Classification (NCBI taxonomy): domain Eukaryota; kingdom Viridiplantae; phylum Streptophyta; class Magnoliopsida; order Myrtales; family Myrtaceae; genus Eucalyptus; species Eucalyptus viminalis. The sequence goes on from CM024536.1 coordinate 16,841,262, forward strand.
GAAAGTTTCTCAGTTGTTTTGATAGATACTGTCTATTGAAACTCACGTATAATCCTCAATAAGCTAAAGGACAATCATGTTAGAACAAACGGTAAGGTAAAACAATACTCAAGAACAAGAAGCAGTCTGAAATTCTAGGTTAAAAGATCTACTTACCAATAATGATAGGTGTCTTTCTACCAGCGACGCAGTCATAGGTTCCCAGTTTGTTCACACAAATCCCGGGGCACAAGTTTCGATCTTCACATTCATTAATATCTGATGACAGGTGATAAAACAAACATATAAGCAGCGAAACCCATGTCCTTGAGTAAAATTAGAGAGATTAGGAGGTCGCATTTCCTCTTGAATTGTTTACATCATAGCTGAAATATTATGCTTGTAACTAACTGACTGTCCTGTCCCCTTTGTCTCCAGTAAATTATTATCATTATAATTCTTCAATTTTTTTTTAAATTCACTTTGTATAATTTTGGGCAGTAAAACAAGAAAAAGAAGGCAGATAAGCATGTACGTGATCATCAAACAGTTTCAATGCATTCTTTTCAGAGAAAAATCTGGGAATGAACAAGCCACTTCTCTGTTTGGTGCCCTTAAATATGGATGGGATAGCATAAAGCATGTTACCTTGGCATCCTTCAGCAAGATAAGGGTTACCACTATACCCCGATATGCAATAGCACTGTATAAATGGCATTTCACTCATATACGATCCATAGAGGTCGTATCTGTTACATCTAAGGGGATTAGAATAGTACGAGCCTCGCTGGATAAGCTCAACTTCGTAGCCGGTGTTGTTTGAAATCCCCCATTCCAACACCACTGGAACCATTTAATTGAAACTCAAATCATACAAACCTGTAATGTTAGACCTCAAGAACCATGATCTATCTGCCAGGAAAGCGTACTTGCATCCCTCCTGAGGTCCACCTTCTTCTTTGAAATCCACACTAAAGCCCCGAAGGTTAAAGGGGAGTGTAGTTTGGCAGCATCGGTCCCTCCCGAAACAAGCACTATACTGGCTAATGTTGGTGTCGGTTCCTGCACATTTTGACCTGCAACCGACAACAGCTGATTCTGTACTATTCACTGTTGCCAGGGTGTTGCAACCGACCGACGTAAAGACGTTCCATGTCTGGGAGAAGACAAATTGACTTCCTTCTAAGTTCGCTGGCACACCAAGTCCTTCCCCCGCGCAGCTTGCATTTGAGTATATTAATGGGAGACTGACCCTGATCATGCCATTCATGGATTCATGTCTCTTGGGAAGTGAAATGCTCAGAACTCGCAATCCAGTCTTATTTAGCTTTGGAACCGTCCTATTTTGGCAGACGATCTCATACCAGTCATCCAAGAAACACCCGGCACTTATTCCGAAGGGGAAGGGAATGCTGATGTTCCCACATGTTTCAGCACAGTTGGGCCTTGCAAGTCCAGCTGCAGCTCCTGATGCTTGTACCGTGAGGGAAACCAGAAGCACAAGAATTCGAAACTCTGAGTTCGACATGATGTTCACATCTCGTGTATACATGGACCAAAACATATGGAGAAAGGGCGTGTGAACTGAGTCCCTTAATATTGTTATTTATGTGGAAGAGGGGAAGAATTCTGATGCACTCCACCCATAATTTTATTTTAGCTCTGCTACTTCCTAGTATCTGTGACGTTGCTTCCTTGAATATAGAAATATCAAAGCTTGATAGGTAAAGGACACCAACTTAAGCAGCCAAGTGTGACTTTTCCAGTTGTTGGGAAGATGATTTTGTCATCATCTTTATAATTGAGATATTTGATCCTTTCCTTCTCGACTTAAATTGTTTCGCGTACAAGTCGGTTCATTTTAATTTATCGTAGACCAATAATGTATGAATCCTTCCTCTTCCACGCTAGATTAAATATGGTATTGACAATCTTTTTGTTTAGTATTAAATATTATTGGTCATTTACAGTTCCTAATTAAACATGAATGTGGTCTTTCTGTAAATTCTGAATATCTGTCTTTATTTATTAAATCGACTTCTGAGTTTAACCTTGTTTAGAGGACTCGAATTTCACCGTTTTTCACGATGAGTGAACGGCTGCACATTGGATAAATTACAGGAAATTATTGCTAATCAACCTTATCCATGTGACCAGGGAAGTGAAATGTTGAGCAATTGTAATCCAATCTTACTAAGAGTAGGATTCGCGTCTCCATAATTTAGCTAATCTTTCGTGAATTTCATGATATTTTGGGATTTTTTCAGCCAAAAAAAAAAAAAAACTCAAGAAATTAACATGATAAGATGTGAAAAAATTTTCTTTTGTTCCCATTAAAGCCTCTACTCCCAAAGAGGCTCAGGGTCATCTTCAGATTGGAGGACTTTGGAGACTCGTTTTTCGTTCTAGACAAGCCCAATAGGACAAGGCTTGAAGGTACTAGAAATGGGGATTTTCGAAATCTTAGCTTTCGAAGTTATAAAAATTGGAAAGTACGAGGCGACTGAACCGCACAGGTGATCTTTGACTGGCACTTGAGGCAAGCAGAAGATGCCTTTTTTTTACCGCTGAGATTGGACTTCTTCAAAGGCGTATGGTGCCCGTCTCCCATATAATATGCAATCACAGCCCATGATCAAGGGTGACTCACGTGGACTGCACAGAATCGGGGGAACCAAGCTAGCCTAGGGTTCTGTGTAGTGCCATGTGCTAGCTTAGTTATGGGCCCTTCACCCACCTACCCTCCCTCCTCTCAGGCGTAGATGGCTACTGCACTAACCTACCCCAACATGGAGTCTACCTTCCTCCCCTGTCTATCTTTATCTTCCCGACATAGAGAAAATTATGAAGGACAGTGTGTGGTCTCTCATCTCAGGGCAGATCTCTGCTTGTTTTTTCCTTGAGCCTTTTAAGAACCTGTTCAAGTCCTAAGAAATATGAGCTTTCGAAGTTAAAAAAACTGGAAAGTACGAGGCAACTGAACTGCACATGTGATCTTTGACTGGCACTTGAGGCAAGCAGACGATGCCTTTTTTTGACCGCTGAGATTGGACTTCTTCAAAGGCGTATAGTGCCCGTCTCCCATATAATATTCAATCACAGCCCATGATCAAGGGTGACTCACGTGGACTGCACAGAATCGGGGGAACCAAGCTAGCCTAGGGTTCTGTGTAGTGCCATGTGCTAACTTAGTTATGGGCCCTTCACCCACCTACCCTCCCTCCTCTCTGCGTAGATAGCTACTACACCAACCTACCCCAACCTACCCCAACGTGGAGTCTACCTTCCTCCCTGTCTATCTTTATATTCCCGACACAGAGGAAATTATGAAGGACAGTGTGTGGTCTCTCATCTCAGGGCGGATCTCCGCTTGTTTTTTCCTTGAGCCTTTTAAGAACCTGTTCAAGTCCTAAGAAATATGAGCTTTCGAAGTTAAAAAAAACTGGAAAGTACGGGGCAACTGAACTGCACATGTGATCTTTGACTGGCACTTGAGGCAAGCAGACGATGCCTTTTTTTGACCGCTGAGATTGGACTTCTTCAAAGGCGTATGCTGCCCCGTCTCTCATATAATATGCAATCACAGCCGATGATCGAGTGTGACTCTCACGTGGAGCCCCCGTAATAAGTGATTATGACGGATCAAGTCCATAAAGACTTGGATCCAGGCAAGAATTTTGCGCAAGACCAGTGGAAAACGGGTTAATCTAGTTCCCATCCATATGAAACCAATTTGTACGCAAACAAGCTTGGAAATATCAGCATGGTGCGAACCAATGATGACTTGTAAAATCTATGGCCTTCAAGACCGTTATCAGATGAGAACTTAAATTAGAACTGTCCATTGACCTAGTCTCCGACAGCACAGAACAGAGAAACGATGGTTCCGTAGCTAGCTTTTGCGCTGACGATGACTCATTTTAGACCACAGGCTTCTTGGTGGTCGGCAGCCACTGAGTTTGGCCGGGTCATTGGTCTCATCCTCGCCTATTGTCCACAAGATCAGTGATCTCGCTATTCATCCGGAATCACGAACCTGTTCGAGGAATGAACCAAGACAGGGTCACCTAAATGCCTCTTTCTTCTGTTAGTTGTTGACCCTAGCATATCCGAGGATGCTTCCAAGAGCAGAATTGTCAACCTCAGATCTTTCCTGGGGTAAAAGATCCTCCACTGAAGTGGTCGCCTATTTTAGCAGCCAAATTGAGAAGAATTGTTTTGATCAGGTTCGCTTTGATGGCAATAGCGACCGACTATTTTTCAGTCTCAGTTGAAGATATGAAAAAGAAAACACAAGATATTAACTTGATGAAAATCAAAGATATTTTCTTTCGTTCACCATTGAAGTTTCTCCTTTCAGGAAGGCTCTTAAGCCATTTTCAGATTGGAGGACTTTGACAAATCATTTTTTGTTCTGGACCGCCACATCAGGATAACGCTTGAAAGGTACTGAGAAATGGGATATTCCGAAAACTCAGCTTTCTAAGTTAGAAAAGTAGGAAAGTTCAAGACAACTGAACCGATGACTGGCACCGATGCCATTAAGGCCACCGCAGTTGTGGTATAGCAAAAAGTCCGAAGTAAATTACTTTTCAGAGTCCAATTCTTTGACAGAGAAGCAGAAGACTCGTGATGATTTGCTTCCCCGCAGATTCAGGCATCAATATCACCATAATTTAGCTACTGAAAAATTGCGGAGCCTCTTATCAGGTTTGATGCGTGCACCTGTTCTCATATAATCCAGTTCAGGCTTTTTCCGAACCATGTTCAACCACAACTGAAGACTAATCAAGTTCAGATGGTTTTTGTCATATCTAATATGAAGGGTAGTTACTTGATGGTATTACTGCAAAAGAAAAGAACAAAGTTATGCATATTACCATACATGTTTAATGGATTTTCCACGATTTGCAAGAATTCAGTGTTTCAGTTTGTGAGTTCAGTTTGTTAAGTTCTTTTGAGTTTACAAACCTTACTGGAGGTCTTGTATTTTGATTGAAACCAAATCAACCAGAAAGATCGAATGTTCCGGTTCAGACCTCACAGTAGCAAACATATGTGGAACATATATGGACGTTCTACAATTTGGTAACATGTCTGCATCGTTACACAACTCGATACAGATATACTGAGAGGCTGTAGAGCTTCATCGTCATCAAAATAAATAAGCATGCTGACCTTGTAGACAGCCCGGTTTCTGGAGAAATACCATTGGAAATTAAATTATTCTGTGGCCTAAACTTATTAGGTCTGATCAGCTCACATTATAATTAAAAAAAAAACAACAAAACAAAACAAAACAACTACATCGCCGTCATACCGGGTTGGATTGGCACAAGCATGAATCTGCCTCCCCTGCCCTTTTGCTGCATATGAACTGCAAATGGAGATAGGATCTTTTCATTCCATACTCTCTTTTTTTATTTTATTTTATTTTATTTTTAATTAGCGATGCACGCTGTTACTTTCGCTTCTCAACAAACTGTTGGAGTTTTGAGGCAGCCCATCAAGTGCGACATAGACAACCAATGAAGTTTCTTCTTTATCAAAGATCTAACCATCAGAACTTCAATTTTCTCGCCACACATGGCAATACACATGGCAATTAGAAACATAAGATCTATGCTAAGAGCACGATCCCACTTTAATGAAGTCTCTTATGCTCTCCAGAAGGGGAAGTCACGACTATAATTAAGAACGTAGAAACTTCAGAATCAATGCAAGGTCTCTAACTATTGAAATGGCATTTATAATTCCACCTTTACTAGGAAGACGTTTCAAATACCACACATGGGTTACTGAACATGCTCAAAAGATTAGACCTCTACATGAAGATTAGTGCCAAGTTAACGAAACTCCCATACGTTACCAGCTACAGATGACGTCATGATATTTCATTTTGAATACTGTTAACATCATGTCTCTGAAAATGCTTCCCTGAGGACAGAAATATCAAGGCTTGATGAGTAGAGGACACCAATTTAAGAAGCCAAGTGAAACTTTTTTTCCATTGTTAGGGAGAGAATTTCGTCGTCATCTTTCTTGTGAGAAAGACTTGGAGCGGATGACTTTTCAGGGCCCTTTGTTGTGGATTCCGTTAAGCACGTTGGAATTGAGACTTTTCTTTACTGACTTAAATTTTCTTTTTGTATGTATGGGATCTTTTGTAATTTTTCCCGGACAAAAATTGTGTGAATTTTTTCTTTTCTAGACCAAAATCATATTTGAAAAATAACTTCCAAAATCCTCCTATTAGTAAACAAACAATTTCTCCATTCTTTCTTTTCTTTGTATTTTGCTTTGAAAATCAATTTCCATGACAAAAAGAATTCTTTAAATTCCCAATTCAGTCATAAATGTTTTAATTTGGTCAATTTAATTCTAATCATTTTAACAATCTACCAATAGAGTCCTTCAATTCCTAATTTGTCAAGCTTGGCCATGGTCACTGCTTCTTCTTCCAAAGGCCAAAGACAAGGTGAACTCGATCAACATAAATAAGAAAGAAAGATGGACAATCTGTCTGCATTAAACTCATCGGAGCTCGAGCAACTCTATTCGTTTATCTCTTCTTCTTCCACACCACCACTCCAATCACCACAAGATCTACTCACAGTAAATTCATCCGAAAAAAAAAAAAAAAAAAATTGGCCAGAGAACATCCAATTCGTGTGGCAAAAGATTTCATCTCCACCAACCACCGCCTTCAACTCTCATCACCATTTTGGTCTTTGTTTTGACGCGAATAAACCCTGGCATTGATCAAATCAGTTCTTGTTTAATCTCAGAAAACAGTCATCCCTATTCTTGGTTCCCCTGATTCCCTTTGTCTTTTTTCCCCCTTTCTAAATGGCTATTGGCTGAACATGTTTTTGTTCAGTAGTGAGTGAATGTTGTTGTTTGAGCAACTCAGGTAACACCAAAATTTCCAAAATAGGACACAGTGGAGTTGTTATCTCAAATAAGACTCAAAATAAATAGGGAAAATTCCAAATAAAAATTCAAAGTAGACCAATTTTTTTTAAATAAGAACCCAAAATTAACTTTGTGTCGGATAAAGACCAAAAAGTGGACAATTTTGTCTCAAATAAGGACTCGGAGTTGTTGAATCAATTCCAAATAAGAACCCGAGCTTGCGATCAACCAAATTCGCCGGCTATCAAGCATGTGACATTTCGATGACGGGAGTTTGGAAAGTTTTGTCAAAAAAAAAAAAATATAAGGAAAATTAACAAATCCTAAAAAAAAAAAAAAAAAACACCTAGGTTTTCTACAGTCTCCCCGTTCCTTGTACCCATCCTCCGCAAAGTGAAAAGGCCAAAGTTCTTTGCATTCCTTATACTCATCCTCCGCAAAGTCGAAGACCCAAATTCTCCGCCAGTCGATGCACGAATTAAAAAACAAGAAGAAAACCATATGATTCTTTCTTTGTTTGCGGAGACCCAAATTCTCCGCCGGTCGAGGCACGATTTAAAAAACAAGAAGAAAACCATATGCTTCTTTCTTTGTTTGCGGAGACCCAAATTCTCCGCCGGTTGAGGCACGAATTAAAAAACAAGAAGAAAACCATATGCTTCTTTCTTTGTTTGCAAAGACTCAAATTCTCCGCTGGTCGAGGCACAAATTAAAAAACAAGAAGAAAACCATATGCTTCTTTGTTTGTTTGCGAAGACCCAAATTCTTCGCCAGTCGAGTAAGGCGAGGAGCAACGAGAATTGAGTCAATGACTAGGCAGCGATTTGGTTGAGGAACAGCAAGGGAGAAGAAAGAAGAAAACGTAAACATCTAAATAAAATACCCTAAACTTAGTTAATTTATAATTTTCCATTTTTTTCTAATCACAAATTTCTGACAAAATTGCTCCTATTTTAATCAATGGAAAATGTCTGCCGGCGAGCTAAGGTCCTTAATAGAGATTAACTTGATCATTTCGGATTTTTATTTTACACAATATTCACTTCAGCTCATTCTTTGAAACAATGGGTTCACTTCGGGTCATTATTTAATGCAAAGTTCAGTCTTTATTTGATGAAAATAGATTCACTTTGGTTCCTTATTTAGAATTTTCCCAAATAAATATTGTCTCAAATAAGAGCTGAACTTGCAGGCTAGCCAAATTCTTCACTAATCGGCAAAGTCGTGTGATTGTTCCGGCCACCAGAGAAGGGACATTTTTTCCGAAAAATTCTGGGTTGTTTTTTTCTTTTTCTCCCTGTTTTTCTTTCTTGTATGAGTTCCCGGACTGGGAATTACTCTGCAACTCTGACTCCGACTCCGACTCAGTCAACAACCCTAGGAACTTCAACAAGATCGAGGATGAATCGGGGGCATGAGGACCGTCGTCAGTGAGGCGGGCGACTCCGACCACTTGGATAACCTGAACTGGATCAATCCCGGCTCTAAGACTCAGTATCAGCGGAAGTACTTGGGCGATTCGGGTCTGACTCAGGAAGTGTCCTCTCCATGAAAGCAAGCTCGGGGATTTCAATCCGAAGGGCAAACTCGTCATGGCAAGGGCGCGAAGGGCGCTACGAAATGGAGGCGGCCGGGGGAATTTTTTTTTTTTTTTTTTTTTGGGGGGGAGGGTGTGTGGGTGTGTAAAGGACGAGTATGGCTTCTCTGGAAGTGAGACGAAATAAGTCGGTGTTAATCACAATATTTAGCAAGCAATTTTTGTAATTAGCTAACATCCTGCTGAGGATCCGATTACAGACATGCCAATCGCATCCAACAGAAAATTACTTTTTAAAGTTCTGGTTAATCAGGCAAGAACCGTAGTTCTACCATAAATTCTTACATATTTGCATTAAAAAAAAAACTGTATCACTTGTACAGATTGACAGCATGATATGCTTTCTCTGATAAAGAATCGCTAATTGCGCATTTTCTTGCACTATAATGCAATCGAACATTGTCGTTTCAGCACAAAAAGCTCTCAGAAAGTCTGTGAACTTCAAGTTCCAATCTCCCCCACCATTGCTTTTCTCTCTCTCTCCCTTTCTTGCTTCTAGACTAATCTGCAAGATCTTAAACCCTGAAAACTGGGTCAAGATCTCCAATTTTTCCTTGAATTTGCCTCTAGTTCGAGAAAAAGCAATGGGTTTGGGAAAAACTCATTTAGAGATTGGCCCTTCTCATGTTGATGATTTTGCCGTCACTCAGTCTTGCGATCTCCGAACCCATAGAGAAAGAGCGCTTGGACGATGAAGATTTGGAGGGGACTGCGGAACTGTTAGCTTTAGCTGAAGAGGTGGAGCAACATCAATTAATTTCGCCAACATGGAATCCTCGCATCTAGAAAAAGAGGAGGAAAAAAAATCAACCCGAAATTTTTAGGACAAAAATGTCCAATGGCCGGAACAATCACAAGACTTGCCGGCCATGAAGAGTTGGCCTCAGACCCCTATTTAAAACTAATTTGCCATTTTAGGTCCTTATTTAAGATAACATTCATTCTGAACTTTTATTTGAAAAAATAACTTTACTTCGGGCTCTCATTTGAAATTTTCTCTCCGGATAATCAGGATGCGCATGATAAAATTTCTATTTCTCGATTTCTCTATTTCTCTGTTCCCCATAACGGGTTTGGAACATAAATCCGTTTTTAGTAACGCAATTTAATTTCTCTATTTCTGAAACAGATTTCTATTCCAGAATTAGAGAAATCGAAGAAATCAGAAGCTGAAATTTTTAATTTCTCAATTTCTGAAATATAAATATAAATTATTCTTTCTCCATTTGGGCATCCTTCTTCGTTCACGGGCTTTTCTATTTGGGCGTCGATTCTCCTTCTCCTCTCAAGCTTCAACCAAACCCTAGTGCCGTCAACTCGAACAACCTATCCATCCTTGCCGTTGACTCCAAATGCAATTGTTTTGGGCGACCTCGAGTTAAGATCTTGCCAATGTTGATTCCTCCTTATCTGATTATGTCGAGCAATAATTTCAGGCGACCTTGAGTAAGGACCTTCCTTGACTCGCCACACAACCGATGGTGGAATACTGGACAGGCCATCCCTCTCCTTCCAATGTTGATTCCTCCTAATCTGATGAGCAATACTTTCAGGCGACCTCCTTGCAACCGATGGTGGAACATGGGACGGGCCATCGCTCTCCTTCCATTGTTGACTCCTTCCAATCTGATGAGCAATAGTTTTAGGTGACCTCCATGCAACCGATGGTGGAACACGGGACGGGCCATCCCTCTCAGTCCAATGCCGATGATTCTGCCCATTCTGATGCTCAATAGTTTTCGAGGATCTCCACGCAACCGATCTTTGGAGCACAAGACAAGTCATCCCTCTCCTTCCAATGCTGTTTATGTCAAGGAACATAGGCCATGATAGCTACAGCTACCCGAAACTTAAAGTTGCAGTCAAGAATAAAACATGCCCACCATTCCTCTCAAATAAGCCTAAGAGAATAACATTGGCAAGTGAGTGTAAAACACCTCAAACCCACAGACCAAGAACTGGACTAAAGAATAGCCTAATTCCATTCATGATACATAGCTACAGAAATAGAGTTCCATGAAATGGCAAGGGATAATAATATGTTGGAAATTCCATGAAATTGTATTTTCACCTTTTGTAATATATTAGTATTATTTTGTATTTGAGGATTTCCTATGTTGTTTTAGTATTATTTGGACTATTATTTTGTATTTGAGAATTTCCTATGTTGTTATCTAATCAATTTATATTCCTAGAAATAGAAATTTTATTCTATTATCAAACGGATTTGTTCGAGAAATAGAAATTTTGAGTTGTTATCAAACGGGTTTCTTTGCTCGAAACTTCCGGGAGAATAGAAATTGAGAAATCAATTCTGAAACAGAAATTTTGTCATGCGCGCCCTCAATGACTCATGACTCCTTGCTCTTCTTTTCTCTGTTTTTTTGCTTTGATTGCCCCATTTTCTTCTAATTAGGTCATAAGAGTTTTTGTTTTTTTTTATTGAATGCAACTCCGAATTTAGTAGTGAGATTTATGCAATTCTCAGATTTGTGATTCCATATTTCTCTTCTTTCCATCATTTTTTTTATGGCTTTTGTTATTAACCTATTTCCGGATGTGGCACCTCTAAATTACATGGAAAAGATCACCATTTTCCATTCATCAAGGTGGACAAAGCTAACGATGGAACTTGATTGCATTGATATGTCAAGTTTCAGGATTTAATTACACCTTTCAAAAGTTTAAAGACCCAATTGTATTTCCGTGACAAGTTTTAAGACTTTTAGGACACTTGTTTCTATGTCTTAAAACATTTGAAAGTCTTGTCTCTCTCCCTCGTGCTAGCCAAAATTTAACAGTTAATTTGAGTGTTCACTTTAGAAGATTTCCACACGGTTTGGACCACACCAATTACGTAATTGGCACTCAGTCGTCATTTGGCAAGGTAGAAAACTAAAAGGATGGTGGTTTTTGATAAATGATCTTTATACAATTATCTTTTTGTTACTAGTTTGAAATTTCAATCATCACTACAAAGCAATCACCCATACAAGATAGATAAGGTAGTACTAGAATTTTATAGCGGGAAATAAATGTTCCCTATGCACAATTTTTTTTTCTTGATTGCGCTGATGTCACTTTTATCATAATGTAACATATGACCTAATGAAACCTGAATTTTTGTTAGCGTTTTAAGTATCCATTCATTTTACAAAAATATTTTTTAAAAAGGATAACAAGATAAAAAGATAAAAAAAAATAGGCCTCATAAAAAGATCGAAAAAAAGTAAAAATGAACAAAAAAAGCGGAGTCATAACAAAAAAATTCAAAAAATTGACGAAAAGGAAATGGAAAAATCAGGCCTAGTAGGCCGGCGGGTCCAGCCCACCCTTTCCTTGAATTTTTGGCCCTTACAATGCAAAGCCCAGCCTTGTTTTGGCGGAGACCAGCACGCCCGGAGAGAAGAAAGAGAGACGTGACCGTGACACAGCCGCCCGCGCGGCGGGGGGTTGGGGTGGGTGGGGGTCGTGGGGCGCGCCCTCGCGTACGTGCTGTGACAAGAGCACACCTGGGAGCCTTGTAGAAGGGGGAGGCGTAACAGAAAGATTCCTCAAGCGAGGGCAGCGAGAGGGAGGGAGAGAACGCTCGGCCGAGGCATGGAGGGCCGAGAGAAGAGAGACGCAACAGAGGGGCTGATCTTTTTCTTCGCTGAAGCGATATCACAGAGAGAGAGAGAGAGAGAGAGAGAGAGAGAGAGAGAGGGAGGGAGAGAGAGGAGGGCGTGAGAGAGAGTATTCTTTCCGTTCTCGGGGAGTGACCGAGAACCCAGTCGCCAGAGCTCGCCGCCCGTTTCCTAAGCTCCAGTCAGGGGTCAGTTCGTGAGCCAGCCTTTACCCATTCGGCGGTCTTTCTACAGCCGAAGAAGGAGCCCAACTAGTCGCTCCTCGCCGTCGCCGACCGAGATCCCTCTCCCCGAAGCCCCTCTTTTATCCCTGTTTTCTGGCAGGAAAAACTTGTCCGAGTCGATGTAACTTTTGGATCAAAATCTTGACGAAATCAGGAAACTTTAGGACGATTCATGGTTTTTGGGAGGTTAATTTATCATGGCTGGATCGAGGAATGCTGTAGATTTGAACTTAAAACCTGTGTTCATCTATGCGTGCTAACTGTTTGTTATATTGCCTGAACGAACCACAGAATGTGAAAGAACACCGAATTTGATCGTTAAAATTCCAAGTAAACTAGAACAAACTAGGATGGATTAGCATGGAATATTTTTATTCGTGCCTTTATACATTGTTTTTGACTCGAAAATTGCATCGAATCTCTCTGGAACACATCCTTAAGTCGCACATCAGTCACTTGATAAAATGCTTGAGAGAAGGCCGAAACTCCTTCATTGTTGAATCCTAAAATTGATTTGTTTTTGCTTCTGTACAGGTTAAATCTAGCCTAATATTAGTGTTTTCTACGCATGTGATAAAAAATCCATGTTCGAGTTCAACGTATATATGTATCCCCATACCCGAAAGCTGTTCGTCGGAGACATCCCCTCACGCCAGCGAAGTTTGTGATTCAAAATCACCCAGTCAGTTTATCTCTTGGATTTTTTGTATAAAAGGCTAGGATGGGAGGGATTAGCTTCGGATAGATATTCTTGTTCATGGTTGTGGCCGCCGGAATCTGTGGTCGGAGTTGGGGGGCTGCCGGTCGGAGTGGATGACCAGAGGAGAGAGTTGGCTTGGCAGCGATATAGGCGCTGGCAGTCGCCGCCGGAGCAATGGCGGGGCATCGAGGCTGGTGATCCTGGTTCGGTGAGTGCAGGTGGAAAGAAAAAGATTCGGGGACGGAGGAGGAGGAGGAGCTCTCCTGGAGGTTGAAGAAGGAGTGCAGGGGAAGACGATAAAACATGGAAAAGGACAAAAGAAAGAAGAAAAAAAAAATATATATATATATATATATAATATAAGTATTTAAAAAATCGGTTTTAATGTCGGATCCGGGTTTGGGTCGGTTCAATGGGCCGGATAGGGTAAACGGTCCGAATCCTTTACCGGACTATAACAATAATAAAATTATAAATAAAAAATCAATTAATTGAAAATTTTCGAAACTAATAAAAATTTAAAAAATTCAAAATTCAGAAAATGATAAAAATTTCAAAAAATTTAAAAATTTTAGAAAATTCGAAAATCAATAAAAATTAGAAGTATAGAAAATCATATTTTTTTTTAAAAACATCCGAAAATGTTATTAGAAAAATTAAAAAATAATTAAAATTTCGAAAATAAATTAATTTAAAAAAAATCAGAAAATTGATAAAAAAATTTAGAAAATTTGGAAAACCATATAATTTTTTAGAAAATCCAAAAAATCAAATAAAAAATTAAAATTTTTATTTAATTTAATTTTTTTAGAAAACCCTTAAAAATTAAATCCAAAATTTGAACAAGCCTTTAGGTCTTTACAATACGGTTCTCTATGGAGATTGTCCTTTTATTCCTAGGAATGATATTAGGATGTTTGTGTGCTTTCCTTCACAATTAAAATTGATTGTGCATTTTAAAATTTTGGACGTTACTTTCCTACTCTAGAATGGTTTGGACAAACCTTAGATTTCTTTTGGATAGGCACATAATCAAGTAAGTACCAAAATGGCGTTAGTCTTAAAGCTAACATAATCAAGTCTCTAAGTCTAGAGAATCTCTAGTTGCATAAATAATAAGATATCTCCTCATATCTTACTTGGTTTCTAGCTAATCGAAAATGGTGACTTCTTAGTCAAAGTTTGCATAAACTTAATTGATTGAAGTTTGAACGCTTGATGTCACGTGAGACATGGATTTAGGAGAACTGAAGTTCGTAATTAACGGACCGAGCATGGCCCACCAAATAGACGTTGCTCTTGAAGCCGTCTCTTTTGAGGACTCTTGCTTGGACTGTTTTGCGAACAAATGCCCCTAAACCTACTTATTAGAGGAAAGTGTTTACCCTCAAGAGGTTAGGTCACGACATGACCATAACTAACCTTTTTCTTTTTTTTTTAGGTCTAGGACCTTAACTACTTACCCCCATGATATATCTCATGAAATTCTGCAAGTAACAAGCTAATTTATTGGTGAAGGCTGGTTCAACAAAGATGCTTGTCTGCAGGATTACTTGTGTGATTGAGGTAATTTATGCAATAATCATATTGACAACAAGTAATTCATGGATCTTGCGGTGAAGTAAAATCATCATGCTCAAGCGAGATGATTGCAATTCGCAAAGTATTTACAAATTGGCAAATCCACTTAATGATAATGCTTAGCTAATTACAAAGCCCTAAATAAATTTGGGATAGCATAACTCAACATTTGACCGATCCAAACACCGAGAATAACTTCATGACCAACAATTGACTAACTAAAGTCCTATTAGTGAAGGAATGAGATTTCCTTAGTGAAGGAATGAGTTTTCCTCCATTCTTTCTTTTGGAACCGATTTCCATGACAAATAGAGCAATATGACTCATAAGAGTAAGAGGCAAAATAGATCTTTACCACGTCTCACTTCGTAAAAGTGGCTGGACATCCAAAAATGTAATGACATCCGCGTCAATGTTTGACTTGTTAGATGGAAAAGCAGCATCATAAGATTTAGTTGCCTCATGGTTCTCTTGATTTTGCAGAATACTCGAAGGGTTTTGAAGCTTCCTAATCCCCTCCAACTCCATTGCCACTTCTTTCATTGTAGGTCGGTTCTTTCTGTTGAAGTTTATGCACCTTTTTGCTAGGCTAGCAATTGATGCAATCTCTTCCTTGTTACCTTCTTTCAAAACTTGATCATCAACAATGTCAAACAAGCGATTCTCCTCTATCAAAATTATGAAATAGGTCGCGAGGCTTCTTACTTCTTGTTCCCTCAATGAAGAAATTGGCTTTTGCCCTGTTAAGAGTTCAACAAGTACCACTCCAAAGTTGAATGTGGTTACATGAGTTTGATCAAGGGAAATTGACTTGGAAGTACCGAAATCTACCACTTTTTTTCTCATTCAAAAGGATATTAGTGGACTTGATGTCTTGATTATAAATGGGAATAGAGGCTGTTGAATGCAAGTAGAATAAAGCTCCTGTGATTTCAGTTGTGATTCGTAATCGTGTGTCGCACAAAACATGAAACTCTTGACTTGGGTCATGCAGATATTGGTATAAAGTCATGTTTGGTATGAATTCATACACTTATGTTTCCAAGCATCACCCCAATAACTTAACCACAATATTATGGTTGATTTGTGAAAGAATAAGGACTTCATCTATGAATTGTTCGACTTTTCTCTCATCTATCACCTTTAATTTCTTAATCGCGGCTATTTTTGCATCTGTTAACATTCCCTTGTAAATGATACCTTGTCCATCTTGCCCAAGTATCCTATCATAATTGAAATTGTCAGTATCCTTCTCAAAATCCTCGGAATTGAACAATTAGCTTTTCTCGACGTTGCCTTCTAGTGAAGATAGCTTACTTTTCAACAAAAGGTCGCCATTGTGTTTGAAGTTTCTCTTTGAGCTTGATTTCTTCTCTCTTCTTGATGTATTTGTACAACCTTCATAAGGAAAGATACAAAACTAGTGCCCTAAGGCCTACCCTAACCCTTGCATTACAAAAATTTAAGGGGTAATAGCATTAAAAATGCCCCTGCTTGTCTAGAATCTGTGAATGCACTTATCATCAAGAATTAAAGTAACTCTGATTGAAAGGAGTATATATAGAAGTGATTGACCTGACTCTCCTTACATATGAATTTATCTTAACAACTGTGAAAAGTCCATTTGTCCCGATAATTTTTCAAACCATTGATGAAAGTGAAAAAGTTCCTTTCTACTAATTCCATTTCAAATATGACGAGAATAAATAGGAATTTTATTTTATAATTTTTGATAAATAAGAAGTGACGACACTAGAAAAATTCAAGTGTTTTCTTACCTATCAAATATTAGGGTGTTGAGAAAGTTTCTCGGTTGTTTCGATAGATACTGTCAATTGAAACTCACGTCGGACAATCATATTAGAACAAAGGATAAGGTAAAGCAATACTCAAGCACAATAAGCAGTCTGAAATTCTAGGTTAAAAGATCTACTTACCAATAAGAATAGTTGTCTTTCTACTCGCAACACAGTTATAGCCTAAATAGCACCGACACGAGAATGCGATACGTAATACGATATGACACGACAAAGTTGACACGTCAATTTTCAAAAATAGAGAATTTCGATATGTTGGGATACGTTATATATTTTTATATATACATGATAATTTAAATCAAATTAATTTAATTTATTTTTATAATTAATTAATTAATTAAAAAAAAAAGTCTCAAATGAATTTATGAGCCCTCCATCTCGCCGAAGCGGCCATGCCTTTTAGCAATTCATTCTAACACAAGAAGCCTTTACTTCCCCCACCACCCCCCTTGCTTCCAATTAAATTCCGCCGTTTCCCCATATGCCTCATCATCACCACCGCCCATTTCCAATAATTAAAAAAAAAAAAAAAAGCAACACTGCAAATTTGATGATCCAACGGCCAAGATCAAATTTGGCCCGGGCCCCACGGCCAATCATGCGCTCCCAAAAACGTGCCCCTCCCCCAAAAGTTAAAATAATTTAAGAATGACCGAAAAAAAAAGAAAAGGAGGAGCGAGGATGAGAGTGCGTGATGATTCGTCTTCTCCGCAACTGCGACGTCGACACGCACCGCTTCAAATCCTCCCCTCCCCCACCGCTTTTGACGCTAATAATCTCCGCCATCTCCATCTCCACCACGACCATATAATCCTTCGATTCATTGCTTTTCCGACCTGAGATCTCTTCCAAGTTCCCAACTCTCGTCCCGTCTTGACATACCCATTTGCTCCTTTCGCTGGAATTCCAGCGCCACCACCGCCGCGCAATGGGGCAGGTCCCATCTTCCACCTCCGTCTCCACCTCCCCTAACCCCAGCCACTGCGGCGGAGCCCAGCCAACGCCGCGGGATCTCGTCCAGATAGCGGCTTGACTCACTGCTGGGCGCAACGGCCACGTGAATCATCCACCTTCTGCTTCTCCGCCTCCGTCAAGAACACCAAACCCCCGCCTCCTCTACGGCGGTGTGTGGCGGAAGCTGTCGAAATTTCTCGTATAACCCTGTGTGTCGTAATTGCGTATCAGAATTTCGGAATCACATGTCGAATGTGTCAGGATATATTAGGAAGAGTTGATTACGTGTCGGATTTTTCAACACTCGTTTACCGCGTGTTAGAGCGTGTCGGAACGTCGGACACGACACAAAAACTCTTAAAGAGTGTCGGTGCTACTTAGGTGATAGCTGAGGTACACATTTGGAATTTCACATTCATCAATATGTGATGACAGTAAACATATTAGTAGCAAAACCATCTCCTTGGGTAAAATTAGAGAGACTATTAGGTCCCATTTCCTCAAAAGTTGTTTAGTACTGTTCTCCTATGTTTCCAGTAAATTATTATCAATACAGTTCATTAAATTTTGTTTGAAAGTACACTCGCTTTGTGTAATATTGGGCAGCAAAACAAGAAAAAAAAGGCAGATAAGCATGTGCGTAATCATCAAACAGTTTCAATGCATTCAAAGAAAAATCTGGGAATGAACAAGCCACTTTTCTGTATGATGCCCTTAAGTTCGGAACGGTACAGCATGAAGTATGCTACCTTGGAATCCTTCAGTAAGATAGGGGTTACCACTATACCCCCATCTGCAATAGCACTGTGTAAATGGCCTTTCACTTATATACCGTCCATAGAGGCTGTATGTGTCACATGAGAAGGGATTGCGATAGCTGTAACCTTGCCAGATAAGTTCAAGTGCATAATTGATATTGTTCGGAATCCCCAATTCCAACACGAAAGGAACCATATCATTCTAACTCAAATCATATAAACATGTAATGTTAGACCTCAAGAACCAAGATCTATCTGCTAGGAAAGCGTAGTTGCATCCCTGAGATCCACCTCCTTCTTTGAACTCCACACTAAAGCCCCGAAGGTTAAAGGCGAGTGTAATTTGGCAGCATCCGTCCCTCTGGTGCTGGTTCCAGCACATTTCGACGGGCAACCAACAACAACTGGCTCTGTACTATTCACTGTTGTCAGGGTGTTGCAACCGACCGACATAGTCTGTTCCATGTCTGGGAGAAGACAAATTGACTTCCTTCTAAGTTCACAAGCACACCAAGTCCTTCGCCCCCGCAGCTTGCATTTGAGTGATGGAACACTAACACTGATCATGCCATTCATGGATTCAGGTAAATTGGGAAGTGAATGTTGAGAACTCGCAATCCAATCTAATTAAGTTTTGGAACCGTCCTGTTTTGGCAGACGATCTCATACCAGTCATCCAAGAAACACCCAGCGCCTATTCCGAAGGGTAAGGGAATGCTGACATTCCCGCATGTCTCAGCACAGTTGGGCCTTGCAAGTCCAGGTGCTCCCAATGCGTGTACCGCAAGGGGAACCAGAAGCACGAGAATTCGAAACACCAAGCTCAACATGATTTTTACGTCTAGGATGTGCATGGACCTAAATGTATGGAGAAAGAGATTTGGACTGAAGTCTCTTACTATTTTTATTTTTGTGGAAGAGGGGAAGAATTCTGATGCACTCTATGCATAATTTTATTCCAGCTCTGCTATTTCCTAATATCTCTGACGGTGCTTTCTTGAGGATAGAAATTCAAAGCCACAGGACACCAATTTAAGTAGCCAAGGTGTGACTTTTCCAAATTGTTGGGGAGATGATTTTGTCATCATCTTTCTCGTGAGAAAGACACGGAGAGTTACCAAGCTAGATGGGATTTCAGTAGGGGTGTGCAACTGGACCGGGTATACTTGGGAACCGGACTGGCCCATCCAGAAAACAGGTGCGGGAACCGGTTCCCATTGAAACTAGTCCGGGAACCAATTCCTAAAATTCAGAACCAGTTTAAATTGGTCCGAGAATCAGGTCCACTTGATTACCCACCTAGAAACCGGTTCCCGGACCGGTTTTGGAACCGATTTGGGAACCGGTTTTGTAAGTATAAGTCCAAAACCCTATTTTTTCCCCTTATTTCTATTTTTACTCCTGCAATCACACGGCATTTTTCCTCTTGGCTCTCTCAAACACGCATGGCACTTCTCCTTCGTTGTTCCTCTTCCTCACTTGCTTCCCTCCCTCATCGGCTCCCTCTCGCACCGTCCGAAGGACGAACGGTGTTCGTCGTTGCCAAATTCTTATGTACCACGTGGATCGACTCGCATAATTTCTCTTTTGTAGAAGGAGTTATGCTTGCATAAATGAGTAGCTTCATGTAGTAGTTGTGGGAATAAGACTAATATTAGACCCATGTTGCTAATTCTTTGCCTTATGATTTTGTTTATTATAATTAGCCTTGTGGATCCTTAATGTTTCATTTTGTCAAAATGTTCATGTATTTATTTATTACAAGTGCTTAATGTTTCGATACAAATAAAGAGAATTACATTATTTTCTCGCGTATTAATATAAAATTTGAAATTGTATAGGATATTAGGAGATTGCAAAACAGGTTCTAGTGAAAACAGGGTTGACCCTGGAACTGGACCGGAAAAACAGGGTGGGTCAGGTATAGGGTCCAATAAAAACAAGGTCGGGTACAATGTCTAAAAAAGAGGAACCGATTATAACAGAGTCAGGTATATGGTCCAGGTTTAGACCCTACCCACCTGGACCCGATCACCTCTAGATTTCAAGACCCTTTGTGTTGGCCCCATTAAGCACATTATAATTAATATATTTATTCTTTTCCTAACTGACTTAAATTGTTTCATGTACACATCGGTTCGTTTTTAATTTATCCTAGGACAAAAAATGTACGAATTTTTCCGGAGTCGAATTATTCACTGAACCGCACAGGTGATCTCTGGCCGGCACTTGGGGCATTAAGGCCATTGCAGTTGCGGGATTAAAGAAAAGTCCAAAGTAAATTGCTTTTCAGAGTAAAATTCTACACTGAGACGAGCGGAAGAAGTCTTGTTTTGACCACTGAGATTGGATTTCTTCAAAGGCGTATTGTGCCCGTCTCCCATATAATATGCAATTACTAGGGGTGTGCAACCAGACCGGGTAAACCTAGTTCCCGGACCGGTCCATCCGGAAAAGTGGGTCGGGAACCGGTTCCGGTTGAAACCGGTCCGGGAACCAGTTCCCAAAAGTCAGAACCGGTTTGAACCGGTCCGGGAACCGGTTCCGAGGGATTACCCACCCGGGAACCGGATCGACCGGTCCGGTTCGGGAACCGGTCTGAGAACTGGTTTGTAAGCCAACCCAAAAAACCCTAATTCTTTCCCTGTTTCTATCTTTATCTCAAACACTCGCAGACTTCACAGCCTTTTCCCCCAAAGCGTTGAGCATGAACCAGCTCTAGAGCGCAATCAGGTCCACCTTCGCTCTCCGGAGTAGGGGCGCCACCGCTCGAGTCCTCCCGTCGCTCCTCCGAGATGCGCTGCGGCCTTTCTCGACGGAGCCAGAGCAGCTGGCCCAGCCGGAGGACTCGTCTGCCGATCCGTTCCTTCGGCCTCCGAGCACTGGTCGCTTCACGTGCTCTTTATCTTCAATTACGTCTGGATCATTCGCCATTGTGGTTGATTCTGCCTTCTCTGCTCTCGCGTCAGCGTTAGGGTTTATGCCTCCGTTGCAACGAGTGGCAAGTGTGGGCGTGTTTAGTTTTGAATGGAGAAAGGAATTAGAAACAGAGCACATTCGAGCAAATTGTTAGCTTTCTTAGAAGCAATGAGATGGAGTGGTCAAAGTTATGTTCGTCTGATTTCCATTTTGCCTTTTGATCTATCTGGACAACGGTTTGATAATGGCCTCCTTGGATTTGTATTGATCAGTTCGACGAGTTTTCGCATTGAAATTGGTGGTGGTTTTGGTTCCTTGGTCTTTAGAAGGGAAAAGATTGGATTAACGAGGGTAGTGCGGACGCACCGGGCCTTTCCTAGATTTGGCTTGTTCATTGAAAATCAATTTCTTCTTTCCGTCGCGTTGTCTCTGAATCTTGGGAGAAAATGGATGTTGAATGTTTAAGCTCATTGCTCCTCTCATCCGTGCAACGTGTCATCGGACTTTGGACGTACGAATGCTTCCGATTGGTTTTTGGTTCATTCTACTAATACTCGGTGCTCCCTCCCTCAGGTCCTGTTTATGCAAAGTTATTTGGAATGTCAAGGCACACCTTGAAGACTGATATTGTGAACCTGCTTGAAGGTTGTAAGCTGACCCCGGATGATGTCAGATTCAACTACAACCGGATGTTTATCCCAATGGGAATGTAATGTTTCTCTCTGTTGTACTCATACTTTCGATTTTGGTATGATCTACAAACTAAAAGATGCAAAACAGGTTGTGAGGTTGCTGTACAGCAATTTTTATGCAAAATAGGTTCCAATATAAATAGGGTTAACCCGGTTCCCGGACCGGAAAAACATGATGGGTCGGGTACAGGGTCCATCGGGTATAGGGTCCAAAAAAATGGAACCGGTTATAACAGGATCGGGTATAGAGTCCAAGTCTGGACCCTACCCACCTTGGACCCGGTCACTCCTAGCAATTATAGCGGATGATCAAGGGTGACTCTCACGTGGGGCCCACCTAACAAGCAATTATGACGGATCAAGTCCACCGAGACGCGGATCCAGGGAAGAATTTTGCGCAAGACCGGTGGAAAACAGGTTAATTTAATTCCAATCCATATGGAAACCAATTTGTATGTATGCAAGCTTGGAAATATCAGCATGGTGCGAACCAATGATGACTTGTAACATCCATGGTCTTTAAGACCATTATCAGATGAGAACTTATATTAGAACTGACCATTGATTTAATCTCCGACAATGACAGAACAGAGAAACGATCCATAGCTAGCTACTGCGCTGACGATGACTTTTTTTAGACCAGAGGCTTCTTGGTGGTCGCAGCCACTGAGCTTGGCCGGGTCATTGTTCTCATCCTCGCCTATTGTACACGAGATCAATGATCTTGCTATTCATCCAGAATCCCTAACCAGTTCGAGGAATGAGTGCAAGAGGGGATCACCTAAACGCCTTTTTCTTCTGTTACCTGTTGACCCTAGCACATCCGAGGATGCTTCCTAGCGCAGAATTGTCAGCTTTGGATCTTTCCTGAAGTAGAAAATTCTCCACTGAACTGATTGCCTATTTTAGGAGACAAAATGAGAAAGAATTGTTTCCACCAGGTTCGCTTTGATAGCAATAGCGACAGACTATTTTTCAGTCTCACTTGAAGATGTTGTGTATTCAGAGTATCATATTGCGTCTCGAGTTGGAACCTAATCTACAGAAATTGGTTTGACTGAAAGATATAAATTGGTTTGTTAAACTGAATCTAAGAAATCGCAACATCTCTCTTTTTTATTTGCATTGCAATTCATCTCAAAGGAATTAATAATGTGATATATATATACACACACACAAGGACGTGAATTTGGTCTTGGGAAGTCTTTGTTTCTTTCATTGTGCCACAAGTGTTTGGTGAAGAAAAGAGCAATGAGTCCAATTTTGGACTTCTTCAAAGGCCTATGATGCACATCTCCCATGATTTATAATAGAGATAAGTCCTGGAAATACAATTAAGTTTTAAAACTTGTAAAAAGTGTAATCAAGTCATAAAACTTATTAAATTCCGTAATGAAGTTTCTATGTTAATTTTATTCAATTTAATAAAAGAAAAATGTTAAGGGGGCCCTTTTTTTTTATTACTTTCTTAACACACACGGCGTCCACTAAGTGCCACCTAAAAAAACTTTGAAAATTTTAAAAAGATAAAAAAGACATAAAAATTAGAAAAGGAACAATTTTTTTTTCTTGATTGTGCTGAAGTCACTTTTACCATAATGAACGAATGCAGCATGCGACCAAACTGACTTGAGCCCATGGTACATCTCATGAAATTCTGCAAGTAAGAAGCTAATTGAATGGTGAAAGACGGTTTAACAAAGATGCTTGTCCGTAGGAGTATCAATGACTGATGTAATTTCTGTAATAATCATATTGATAGCGGGTAATTTATGGATCTCACGATGAAGTAAAAATCACTGCATCATGCTCGTGCAAGATGATTGTAGTTTGCTAAGTATTTCCAAATTGGCACATACACTATCACGCCCTGAACTCCGAGTGTGCGAACATCCCATGATAGTTAATTAATTTGCAACATTTCAAGACTCATTGCCGACCCATTCTTTTTATCTTTTGATTAAACGCATGTGGAAGCAATTTATATAAACACCAGTCAATCAATGTCACGTCCCGATCCTCCGAGCACGTGCCCATCCCTCCATAGTCGATTAAATAGCGACATCCTAGGACGCATCTCTGACCTATTCATTATTTTTGAATGCACATGCGGAAGCAAATAAATAATCCTCAGACAACCATTCAATGAGATAGAAAAGCAGGGCCAACTTTTTCAAACCAAAACAAGCCTTTTTATAAATGAACAAGTTCCTATACCATGCCAGATTGTTTACAAAAATATCGGCTTAACAAAAGGGAACTGTTCTATGACTCTTTAATCAGACAGGTTCACCGATTCTTCGATCTCCACCTTCCCAGACTTCGGGGCTTCTAGTCCTCCACTAACTTCCTCTAAGGACTTGAAAATTGTTATACAATAACCAGTGAGACAATGTCTCAGCAAGTTCAATCCACTAAGACTCGATTAAGAAACCAATACACCCTAAAGGCTACCTAAGCACAACACGAGTCAGAGGGTTTACCTTGGCCTCAGTTCCTTCTTGCAAGTCAATACAATTGACATTTTCAACCAATCAATTCAACACATCAAGACAGATCGATTCATCGATCAATCGACTCAGTCGATTATATGTCATCAAGACCATTCCCCAGTCATCTCAATTACTACTATCGATAAGTCTGACTATAGTCAAGGACTGCTCACTTTAGTTAATATATAGATAGTATAGCTCACTAGAAATTGCCTCAAATATCGATATATATGCTTACCATAAGCTACCCTAAATATTATATGTATATGCTCACCAGAAGTTGCCGTAAATATCGATATATATGCTCACAAGAAGCTGCCGCAAATATGATATGTATATGTTCACTAGAGGCTGCCGCAAATATCGACACACACACACACACACACACACACACACACACACACACACACACACACACACACACACACACACAGATATATGCTCACCAGAAACTGCCACAATTATACTCATATAGTATACTATAGCTCACACACGCATGCCACACACACACAGATATATGCTCACCAGAAACTGCCACAATTATACTCATATAGTATACTATAGCTCACACACGCATGCACGCACGCACGCAAGCCCGCACGCGCGCGCGCGCACGCACACCCACACACACACACAGATATATGCTCACCAGAAACTGCCACAATTATACTACTATAGCTCATTAGAAGCTGTCAGCCATACTCTCATAGTATGCTGCAAATAATAATGCTCGCTAGAAGCTGCCAGTTATACTTTCATAGTATGCTGAAAATAATCATTTAATCAAATCACAATTTTTATCCTTCCCGATAAAAATATTTGTGTGTGGGCACACGGTCGACTTTAGCCAAAATAAATATTTTCACCTTTGAAAATCCCAATAATTTTCCACAGTCCAAAACATATTTTTGGAGCTGTAAACCAATGCTCGGTGATTTTCCAATTAATTACTGAAAATAAATCAATTTAGGAATAAATTCCCAAATTTACTAATCAATTACAATTAGCACAAATTAAAGCTCAATTAAATAAACAGATTACATCACTACAATCAGCACAAAATTCCGGTCATCGGTTATCTCGGTCTAATTTCCGAAAAATAAATAAATAAATAAATAATTTCGAAAATGAATTATTAATTACTAAAATTGCGACTTAGGCCCGTAAAGCCTAAATAAAATCCAAGATGAGATCGGAAAATTTCTGAACTACTCTAGATAAATTTTAGAGCTTGTCTAGGCTCTAACTACACTACTCTAACCATCTAACATGCATCGATAATCAACTAATTTACTAAACCGTTCTAATTATCCACAAAACTAAGCTTAATCTAAACTAAATAGTTCTTAAACGTCATTAACTTACTAAATGAGGATTAATGAGTTAAACTCACCTGAATAACGATCCACTCGGATCAAAATGATGGGACGCGACAGGGAACAAAAAGCTCCAAAGCGGCGACACCAACGGGGCACGAATTGGGCCCGAAAATTGGCCCGCAAATCCTAATGGGCTACTGGATTTCCTTGGTTGTTGGCTGATTTGCGCGGCTGATTTCGCACAGGACGCCAAGCTCGATCACACACGGGACCTCTCGCGGATGAAGGAGGAAGGCGAGCCGGCGGCGTGGCTTCGGTGAGACAAAAACGGAGACGGCATGAAGGAGGAATCGCGGGCTAAGGGCGGACGGCCGAGAGGAAATTGATGGAGAGGCTGCTGTGTTGGTTGAATGAAGCGGTCAAACCAAATAAAAGAGAGAAATGATGAGCTTGACTCATAAAGTCAAGATAATGGAAGGGAAATGGGACACGGCAAGGGGAAGGGTTCGCGTGAGAGAGAGAGAGAGAGAGAGAGAGAGAGAGAAAAGAGAGAAAAGAGGGACCGTGGGCGGCCGAAGGGGATGGGGGAAAATATAGAAAAAATAAATAAAAGGATTTCCTATAATTCAAAAATCCTTGTCCCACTTGCTTTTGTTTAGTCCAATTTGGTCCCAAAAATCCCCATGCTAAAGTACTTAATCCTCACTTGCTTTCTTGCACAAAATTTCACTTGAACAACAAATCTTGTGCAACAAAAATGGTCATTTCCTTCAATTCCGAACTTTAATTCATTTTTTTCAAAATCCGATTTTCTGAACAAACTTATCTAGCTGAGATCCAATTTAAATGCAGAAAAAACTCAAACAACTTCCATTCACCAATTCACTCACACCATATGCCAAAAATTCCTTCAAATTGGCCAATCCGAATTTCCGTTCGTTTTCCAAATCGTCCATAACGATTTTTTCGTAAAAATCCTGAACACACTGTAAAATCCTCGAAAAATGAGTCGACGTTCCTAAAATGACCTGTGACATGATAGGACTTTCAATTTCTGAAATCGGATTCAAATTCGCGGTTAATTTCAATCAGATGCGATTGTAGCGTGACCTAACCTATCGGTTAGTTTTTAAGAACTTTTGGTGCAATTGACTCGTGGTCGATTTTCTTCGAGCCACATGTACCTTTTCGACACATTGGCGACTCTCGGTTGTTGTGAAAATCTTAAGGTTTCAAATATGTTCACAGGGCACCAAAACGACAGAAAAATCAGTTTAGTGCGGATCGATGAGAATTTTGCAAATTAGTGGAATCACCCATGTTTAGTGTAATATTATGCAATAATGTAATATTATGTTAGTGGGCCCCAAAAGAAGAAACTGAAAAAAAAAACTGAAAAGTCAGTAAAACAAAAAGGAGAGGGGAGAGGGCTCGGCTAAATAGAAGCTGAGAGTTCCCTCGACCAAAAAGAAAAGAAAGAAAAGACGAAGAAGAGGAAGGAGAAGAGAAAAGGGGAAAAAAGGAAAGGAATTTTGGCACGTGCACGTCTCGGATGCCTCGCCAAGCCGACTCGACTCCATAACACAGCACCTGGTAAGAGATCAAGCCCCTTGTTTGTCCGATTGAAGTAATTTTTGGATTTAGGACTTAAATTCGAAATTTTTGGAAAACTGAGCGGCGAAGTCTAATTTTGGAGTCGTTGAGCCGCGTATTTTTGCAAGAATGGTAATTTAGGGTGTTGTGGAGCCATGGGATTTTACGGATCGTGATTTGAGCTTATGGTTTGTCCAAAACAGAATTTCAAAGTTTTCCGCGCGCAGTGAACAGTACGCGTCCAGCAGCTTTGGGCCTGTATTTTGTCATTTTTCGGCTTGATTTTGGGATGGCCAAGTCGGGATTCTTGTGATATGTTTCAAGGGCTCTCTACTGAATATAAGTACGTTCGGATCGGGGTTTGGAAGAAAAAGTTAAGGCTTGATCAAGTTTTGCGTTTAAACTTCATGTTGCAAATGGCTTGAACAATCGCTTTGGTTATGCGATTTGTTAGCACGCAGAAGTCCTTTTGTTAGAGTTAAGGCGTAACTTAGTCATTTTGTAGTCGAGATAGAATAGATTTTAACATTATTTTTCGGTTATTTGATAGGGCTTTGAGTTCGATGATACGAGTATTGTTCGTCGTTTGGTCATAGACGACAAGGTGAGTGGTACTATATCTTCTTTGGTTTTATAAAATCATGTCTTGAAATATATATATGTATATATATTGAATTGAGAAGATCATTTTTATTGCATAAAAGCCAGATCGAGCAATTGCTACCCTTTGGTTGATTGTGAACCTTTGAAAAGCACGTTATACGAGGTTTGTGGAGAAACATATATGAAATTGCTTTGCGACTGATTTATGGAAAGATTTATGATGATTGGAGAAACGAGTATGAAATGGATGATAGGCTATGTTGCAAAATGTTATTTGTTTGGTTTAAGATATTGATTTTTGGATTGGATTTCTGGTATTGGATAATGGTTATTTATGCTCAATATGACTGTGAACCCAGTGAGGGGTTTTTGGGGTATGCATACCAAGTTTAGGATATCCTTCTGGGCCTAGCCACCGGCTTTGTAGGTGGAGACCTTGCCAAGGGGGGAATCTTGGTCGCCTTGTCACAGGGCGTTGTGTCGTGACCATGGTTAGTTATTGAGCAAAGATTGATCAATGGATAGACCATTGATATGTGTTTTTTGATGGAGATTATTCAATGGATTCGACCATTGATACTTGACTTTTGATGGCGATTCAAATGAGTTTTCCATATTAGTATAAATTTTTGATGATAAGAAATAACTTTTATATGATTCAATATGTATTTTATATATTCAATTGGTGTTATGAAATTTGGTATTGCTTTGTATACATGCATAGTGGTTGTTCGATCCGCTTAGAAGATATGTACTACTCACCGAGCTGTGGTTGCTCATCCCATTCCTCCTTTAATCTTTTCAGGTTCCTCAGCTAGCGGCGAATAGAGTGAGTGCGTAGTCGGTGGGGACTTTTGGGGAGTTCTATTTTGTTTTTGGTATGGTTTAAGGAAGTGGTGCAAATAATACTTACTAGTAGTTGGATCGTCTGAGTTTTAAACGTATATCTCTTTTCTCTTTTGGTGGATTATAGAAACTCTGATGTTGCAACCAATTTGTTGGTTCATCTGATATATATATATGGTTTGAGATATATATATATAAGTTAATATCAGTTTGTTGGTTGTGTTTGAGGCTGCGTCCTGTGTAAAGAAGGACGGCCGTGTCATTCCCATTCTTTGTGGTTTTGGGGTGTGACATTTAGCCACACATCTCAGTCGAATCAACCTATCTCTAATCTCTAATCAATTCTTAACTGTGCTATAATAACCCTTGCAGACTAGTACGGTCGAGCAATCGATTCTTAGTCGAATTCTCATGTTTATTGCGTTTAAAATCCCTTAACGGCTTCACTTGATAGGCTAGTTATCTCGTGAGTGGCCATATCAGGGAAAAGCACTATAGTCGCGTCGACGAAAGGCCTAATTTATCCGATTGAAATCAGAACCTGAGTTTTCAGGATGTCACAATCAACATACTACTGGGATAATGAACACCGCAAACATTTCCAAAGCCATAACCTTTATATTTTAACTTATTAACCTTATGAAGTTTAATAATTACAAATCTATTCCAAAAGGCGACTTCCTACCGACCAATTCGAAAACCTACTAGGGTCTAGGTAAACCTAACTTCTCTAACACGAGGCCAACCAAAAGTAATGCTTGGCACGCCTGCGTCTTGGCCCAAGCTGTGCATGACAACGCTCCATGATACGGGCTTAAAATAATTAACAATAACGGGGTGGGATAAAATCTCAGCGAGTCAACATCATAAACATTGATTAGGACACTAATTTGTTTAAGAGGTAGCCCTAAACATACAGCATCACAAATCCTTATCTTGCCTTAGTACACCCCTACTTGTTAGTAATTCACATATGTCAATATCAATGTATCAAGCATAACCAAGAATCAAAACACATTCATAATATCCCATGCGCAATGTCATCACACATGTTCCAATTATTACGACTCTCTGACCATGACTAACATAAGAGTTTGCAGTTTTCCGGCATAATCAGGCATCGTTCCGTCTCATTGGGCATGGCATGGTCCTGCGTTCTCATACTCATTAGGACAACATTTCATCAGAAGTATCGATTCGGCCTCAACCGTGACTTGGCATTCAGACCCCCACCGTGTCACACCTCGATCATCAGGCACGCACTCATCCCTTACTTGGTCGATTAAATTGCGACGTCTTAAGATGCATCGCCGACCCATTCATTTTAATATGCATGCGGAAACATATAAATAATCCCCAGACAATAAACCAATGGGATAGGAAATTAGGACCCATTTTTTTTTTTTTAATTTACAAAATACCTTTTTATAAACACACAGGTCTATACACAAAGGTTTACAAAAGGAATCGGCTCCCTACAAAAGCGAATTGTCCTACGACTAGCTAGTCAGACATGGTCACCGATTCTTCTGGCTTCACCTCACGAACTCCAGCTCCTGGTCCTTTACCAACACCATCTATGGACCTGAAAATTGTTATACAATAACTAGTGAGATAATGTCTCACCGAGTTCTATCCCCTAAGACTCAATTAGGAAGTCAATTACGCCCTAAAGGCCATCTAAGCACCACACAAGTCAGAGGACTTATCTTGACCTCAGTTCCTTCCTATAAGTTAGTCAATTCATAAATACTGACAATCACATCATCCCATCAGATAGATTGACTCATCGATCAATCGACTTAGTCGATTACATGTCATCAAGACCATCACACGGTCATTTCGATTAATCAATTTCAACTCTTGATTTTGGCCCAACGGGCACAACCTAGATTAAGTGGTCATCACGGCCCCACTGCCAACTTTTATATATTTGGTCGTCATTACGGCTCCACCTAGCAATTTTCTAGGTTTAGTGGTAATCACGGCCCCACTGAGAAATTTTAAAATTTTAGTGGCGTCGTGGCCTCACTTGACAATTTCTTTAATATGAAGTGGCATTACGGCCCCACTTGGCAATTTTTAGGTTTGGTGAGTTTTAGTGGTATGACGGCTCCACTCGGCAAATTTTCTAAATTTAGTGGCATCACGGCCCCACTTGACAGATTTCTTATATTTGGTGAGATTTAGTGGTATCACGGCCCCAGTCGACAATTCTTAGATTTATACCCACACTAATCAATTTTTGGGATAAATCCTCATACTCACCAATACACTCAATTGCATAAATTATCAACCAATTGCACAATTAAGCAATCAATAACACATATCGCCCATCAATGGCCACTCTTTGCCATGACCATAAATCTTTACCATAGCACAACCATTCGTGTATCATTACTCATAAACTCTAGGCATGTTACTAACCAACATATCATCAAATATGCACAAACCAGTATGCATTGCACCAATAACACCACAAAATCATAACTGGTCCTAACTAGTAGAAAATGCCCACTCGCGCGTCTCCAAGTTTAAATTCAGAAATCTAATCAAATGAGTTAGGAAAATTCACAAATTTGAATATGTTGTAATAGATATATAAGCAAACATTTTTTTTTATGGAAACACCTTAACTCAGATCCTTCTAGATTTGGCTCAGTAAACCGCTCAATCTAGCACCAAAACTGTTTGTTTCTAGAAAGTCTATTTTTCGAAATCAGTTTGGTTCGAGATCCAAAGCATGTCCATTTGATCTTAAATTTGACTATGTTAAATTAGAAGATATGAAAAATAATTTTTGTGAAGAAACCATTTTGAAATTCGAACCCTAAGAGTTGATAAAAACCCCTAGAATCCTAAAAGGTCACCAATTATAGCAAAAACTGAGGTTCTGTTCGAAAATGACGGAGCTGATATCTCTTTCTTTTAAGTATCCACAAATCTTAAGAAAAATATATGTTGTAATTGAGGATGTCTAAAACATTTTTCAAGAAGAAATCAACCTTTAATTCACAACCCATTTCGGTCTACAAAATTGGCAAATGGCGAGGGTCCAAAAATCCGAATTGCAGTAATTCCACTGGATTCGACTAATCCATCATCAATTGTACAAATCTCACTAATTAAGTTACACTAATTCATTCCAAGGCTAATCTAACCATCCTAGCTTATCACTAGTCCATACTTAAGTTAACCTAAACAATCCTTAAGCATAATTAACCTACTAAGTAAGGCTTAGTGAGTAAAACTCACTTGCTTTGTGAGCCGGTCGGTTCAAATCGACGGGGACGTCGCGGGGCTTGACTTTCCTCAAGGCGGGCCAAGCAACCAAGTCTTGGAACCACCTCAAAACGGGCCTAAAGCTTGCTGGAAACCCACTGGTTTCTCCTCTGTTCTTGGTTGCAAACAAGGCAAACAAAGGCTAAGCAATGCAAGCAAGACCAGTGGAGGCAACAGCAAGGCTGGACGGCTAATGACACAGGCTCACTGCAGTTGGAGGGGGCTCGGGATAGCCCTGGGACACATGGCAAGGCTGTTGGACGGCGGTGAGGCGAGGCAAGGAAGGACGGCGTGTGAGGTAGCTCGTGCGGGCGAAGGAGCGCGAGGTTGGCGACGGCGTGGGTGGTTCCGGCGGTCCTCCTTGCTGCTGGTCTTTGCACGACACTAAGAGGAAGGAGAGGAGGGGGTTTCGGCTAGGCTTGGGGAAGAAGGAGAAGAGAGAGAGAGAGAGAGAAGAGATGAGGTTGGAGGGGGCCACAAGCCATTTTCTTCCACCAATTTGTCCCCTTGAATTTGTCCACCAAGCTTAGCTGGCTTGCCCAGCAGATTTCCAGCACAAATCCTTCTAGAAACCTTTCTCAGATGGTCCATAAGTTATGGTGGTGGGGGAGCTACGAATTTCCAAGGTTTCTTCTTCAATTGAAATCTTGTTCTTGTTTGATTCAATCTAATTCGGCCTCGATAAATTCCATTGTTGAGTCAATACTCAAATTAGTATTTTTCCTCACCACTTGAACCATCTTGCACCCCAATTGCGCGATTAAAAACGATCCCCGACATTTTCTGAACAAAAACAGTCATAGGATGACTTTTTCCCAAAAAATTTTGGGTTGCAGAAAAATCTTCTGAGACTGAGTTGACGTTACTAGAATTTAGTGTGACATAATAGAACCTTCAATTTCTGAAATCGGATTCAAATTTGCGGTTAATTTCACTTCGGCGTGTTTTTAGCATGACCTAGGCTATCGGGTAGTTTTTGGAACTTTTTAGAACAATGACCCGTGGTCGATTTTCTTCGAGTCACAATGAACCCCTTCGACACATTGGCGACTCTCGATGGTCGTGAAAATCTTGAGGTTTCAAATACGGACACATGGTACCAAAACGATAGAAAAATCAAATTAGTGCTAATCGATGAGAATTTTGCAATTTAGTGGGATCACCCACGTTTAACCACTCATCTCAATGGAACCGACCTATTTCTGATTTCTAATCAATTTACATCTGTGTCGTAATGATCTCGACAGATGAACACGGTCGAGCAGCTGATTCCTAGTCGAATCATCAAGTCTATTTGCCTTAAAATCCTTAATGGCTTCCTCAGATAGTCTAGTTATCTCAAGAGTGATCAGCTCTGAGAACAGCTCTATAGGCGCGTCGATGAAATGCCCAATTTATTGAATTGAAAGCAAATACGAAAATCTAAGATGTCACACACCGAGCATCCGATAAAAATTGAGCATTGTCCTACATATTCATACACATCAAGATAGAACCATTATCCCGCGTAATCATCCGTATCGGGGCTATTAGGTGATCACAAGAGCACTCAATCACTTATGCCAATTTCATTTCTCTTCAATTAGCCAAATGCAAATAGGATTTGTGCTCAAACAACAAACTTTGGCAATTTTTTTTCCAACTAAAATAACGGTAAAATAATTGCACGTGATCACGTACTTAAAATCAATCCACCAAATTTAGCATACTTTCATTTTAAAACCCCATTGCTCCATTTAACACGTAAAATGCGGTGTCCAAACCCAACATCTCAAAGTATGCCATTTTCTTGACAAATAAACCTTCTTTAAAAATATATTAAATAAGGCTTATAATTGCACAAACAATAATATGGCATAGCAAGTACAAATGATCGGAATTAAGCATAAACTCATCCATAAAAAACTAGCATAAAATTTTACTTAATGACAAATCCGTCATTAATTAAGCTAATCACGATTAGTTAGGCTAATCGCGATTAAATAGGCTAATTGTAATTAATTAAAGTAAACTCGATTAATTAATCTAACTATAATAATTAAAAATTAATTGCCGTTAATTAAAATGATTACGACTAACTAAATTAATCACGATTACTTTAAACCAATTTCGATTACTTAAACTCACCATGGTTACTTAAACTAATCATCCTTAACCATAATTAACTAACACTAATTGTCATTAACCATAATCTAATCATCCATGTAAATGCAATTAACACCCTAATCCACAATTGTGAAGTTAACTCATGGGTTTCCGGTGACGGCAAGCTCATGGTTACGGCAGTGTGACAGCGACGAAAACACGAGGCTTGCGGCCCAACGACTACACCACGGCATGTCAGCGACGGCTCCTCAAAATGTACGACCAAGCTTGGGTTAGTTTGGGTGGTGGTGAACTGACGGTGGTGGTTGGTGGTGGGATGATGATGGTGGTGGAGGTGATGATGGTGGTGGCGGATGAACAAGGAGAGGAAGAAGAAGAAGTTGGGGAGGGGCAAAGAAAGTTGAGAGGAAAGGAGAAAGGAGGAAGAGATGGGTGGTCTACAGAGGAGGGGGAAGAAACATGAGGGAAGAAGAGGGTAAGGGGGAAAGAGAGATAAAAGATTTTCTCAAGATTTTTCCTCAAAATCTCCAAGATTTTCCCCTCACCAACTCTCCATAAAATCCTCATATCCTTGCATTTTGTCGCCTCATTATCTTTTTTTATTTTCCTTTTATCTTTAAAGCCAAAGTTTTGTCCAAAAATTACAACTTTGCCACTGGATTCGGTTTTCCTTTTCGACTTCCAATTTTCCATCCGATAATTCATTTTCCGAAAATTTTCAACTTGCCAATAATGCAATGGACGATGAGGCGACATCCAATAAATTAGTTTGAAAACCTCGAAAGTTCGACACCTAAAATCGAATTAAATTTCATAATTAAAAATCGATCAAACATGATTTTGGTACGACCTAAGCTATCAAATGGCTTTTAGGGGTTCTCGCATGGTTGACCCATGGTCGATAATTTTTATCCACGTTTGTGCCTCTTCGAATCGTGGACGACTCTCGGTTGTCATGTAATCGCGATGGTTCAATTACTTATTATGAGTATAAGATCAAATAAAAAAAATCGATTTATCGTCGTTCGACACGAGTATTGTAATCAAGCGGAATCACCCGCGAACCAACTACGTACTTCTGTTGAATCGATTTACATTCATTTGCTAATTGAATTATAACAGCGTAGTATTAACCCTTGTGGATCCTTATGTTCAAGCGATCGATTCCTGATTAAATTCTCGATCTTTCGTCTTTTAACTTTTTACAACCTTATCTAATATGTTAGTTAACTCGTGAGTGATCAGTTAGGAGTAAAGTAGCCATAAGCGTATCGATGAAATAGCCATTTCATATATTTCGAAATAGAGGCCAAATTTCAGGATATCACATACACTGAATGATGATGCCTAGCTAATTACGGAGCTTTGAATAAATTCTAGATAGTATAGCTTAATAATTGATCGATCGCAAACACCGAGAATAACTGACTAATACATAACCTACCAAAGTCATATTGGTGAAGGAACAAGTTTTCCTCCCTTCTTTATTCTCTCTGTCCTTTGGTCTAAAGACTTATTTCCATGACAAACAGAGTAATATGACCCATAAGAGTAAGAGGCAAAACAAATCTTCACCATGACTCACTAGGCAAGAGCGGCTGAACATCCGAAAATGTAATGACATCCATGTCAATGTTTGACTTGTTAGATGGACAAGCAACATTATAAGATTCAGTAGCCTCATGGGTCTCTTGATTTTGCAGAATACCCGAAGGATTTTGGAGCTTCCTTATTCCCTCCAATACCATTGCCACTTCTTTCATTGTAGGTCGGTTCCTACCATTCAAGTTTAAGCACCTCTTCGCAAGGTTAGCAACCGAAGCAATCTCTTCCTTCTTACCTTCATTCAACACCTGAGCATCGACAATGTCGAACAAGTGGTTCTCCTCCATTGAAATTATGAAGTAGGTCACGAGGCTTCTTCCTTCTTTTTCCTTTAGTGACAAGATTGGTTTTGTCCTGTTAAGAGTTCAACAAGGACAACTCCAAAACTATACACATCGCTTTTGTCTGTAAATTGACTTGATTGAAAATACTCTGGATCTAGGTAGCCAAAAGTCCCCTGCACCAATGTAGTTACATGAGTTTGATCGAGGGAAACAGACTTGGAAGTACCAAAATCTGCCACTTTTGCCCGATGTTTCTCATCCAATAGGATATTGGTGGACTTGATGTCTCGATGATATATGGGAATAGAGGCTGCCGAATGCAAGTAGAATAAAGCTCCTGCGATTTCTATTGCAATTCGTAGGCGTGTGTCCCATGATACCCGAAAATCTTCATTTGGGTCATGCAGATATTGGTAAAGAGTCCCATTTGGTATAAACTCATATACTAAAAGTGGGACTTCTG
Organism: Eucalyptus viminalis; assembly: GCA_014182385.1. NCBI lineage: Eukaryota > Viridiplantae > Streptophyta > Magnoliopsida > Myrtales > Myrtaceae > Eucalyptus > Eucalyptus viminalis. The sequence continues at coordinate 16,877,617 of CM024536.1, forward strand.
TCTCCAAGCAACACCCCAACAACTTAACCACATTCCTATGGTTGATCTGTGAGAGAATGAGGACTTCATTTATGAATTGCTCGATTTTTCCCTCGTCTATCACTTTCGATTTCTTAATCGCAACTATTTTTCCATCTGTTAACATACCCTTGTAAACAGTACCCTGTCCACCTTGCCCGAGTATCCTATCCTCGTTGAAATTGTCAGTGGCCTTCTCTAAATCTTTAGAGGTGAACAATTTGCTTTTCTCAACATTGCCTTGTGGTGAAGATAGCTCACTTTCCAACAAAAGACCGCCATTTCGTTTGAAGTACTTTTCTTTGAGCTTGATTTCTTTTCTCTTCTTGATGTATTTGTACAATCTCCATGAGAAAAGACACAAAAGTAATGCCCCAACGCTTGTCCCAATTCCTGCGTTGCCAAAAAAAAAGAAGAAGAAAAAAGTGAGAAAATTGTACCCTACTTGTCAAGAATCGACAAAAGCCCTTATCATAAAAAATTTAAGTGGATCTGATTGAAAGGAAAACGTAAAAGAGTGATTAAGCTAAGTCTCCTTTCACGTTGATTTTTTTTTTTAACAAAACCCAAAAACCAATGTCTTCTGTTTAAGTTCCATCTAATAAAATTTTATAAGTACATCTGTACTGTACAGCTGATCTCTCTTAAAGAAATTTGGCAAACCATTGAAGAAAGTGAATAAGTTGCCACCAGCAATCATCTTAATTATGATTGTTATAATTCCTGCTCGATATGACGAGGATAAGTAGCAATTGTTTTTGGATAGACGTGAAGCAGCGACGTTAGTAAAGTTCAAGTGATTTCTTATCCTTCAAATAAAAGTATTAGTGTTCAGAGCAAGTCTCGCGGTTGCTTTTGATAGATACTATTTATGAAACTTATATATGATCATCACCAAGCAAATGATTAGAAGGACAGGTAAGGAAAAACTTATTTCTGGACTTTTTCTGAACATTATTTATGCTATGCTGATCTTCTTTTAACAATAGACACAAGCATGAAGCGTTCTTAAAGTTAAAAGATCTACTTACCAGTAAGAACTAATTTAGCTGTCTTTCTGCCAGCAACGCAGGTATAGGTGCCTGGTTTGTTCACACAAGATTCCTTGCATGTGTTTGGATATTGTTCACATTCGTCAATATCTGATGAGAAACGAACAAATAAATACATTAGTAGGGAAACCCAATTCCCTGAGCAAAATTGGCAAGACTTGTGGGATACGAAAGGCTGTCCAGTTCCCGTTTATTTCCAGCAAATTTATCAATATAATTCATTCAGTTTTGTGTGAAAGTGCATTAGATACGGTAATTACCTTTGCATCCTCCAATAAGATAGGGGTTACCGTGATATCCCAATCCACAATAGCAGTGCATAAATAGCAATTCACCTGCAAATCTATTCATGAAGTTGAGGCTTCTTCTGTCACAGTAAAAAGGAGTATAATCGCTTGAGCTGTATATTGCCTCGTAATTTTGCTTTATAAGGTCAAGTGAATAAGGAGTATCGTTTGCAATCCCCCATTCCAACACCACTGGAGCCGTGTCATTCAATTCCATATCAGATAAACTTAAACCTGTTAAGTCAACTGTAGCTTCCAGGAAAGCGTGCTTGCACCCCTGAGGTCCGTCTTCCGGTTTGAAATCCACATCAAAGACCTGGAGGTTGAAGGGGAGCGTAGTCTGGCAGCATCCATTGCTCCCAGAACAAGCATCATACCCGCTAATGTTGGTGCTGGCTCCCTTACATTTCGACCTGCAACCAGTAACATCCGATTTTGTAGTATTTATTGTCGCCAGGGTGTTGCAACCGACTGCCTTGAAGACATTCGATATCTGGGAGAAGATAAATTGACTCCCGTTTAACCTCACCCGCACAACGGGTCTGTAGTCCTCGCAGTCATCTGGATAAATTTTAGGAAGACCGACAATGATCCTGCCGTTCACATCACCATAGTAATCGGGGAGAGAAATGTTGAAAACTTGCAATCTGGTCTCATTTAGTATGGGAAACACGTCGTCCTTGCAGACAATCTCATACCAGGCATCCAAGAAACACCCGGGCCCGATTCCGAAGGGGAAGGGAATGCTGACGTTCCCACAAGTTTCATTGCAGTTAGGCCTTGCAAGTGGAGGTGCAGCTCCTAATGCTCGTACCGTGAGGGAAACCAGAAGCAAAAGAATTTGAAACACCGAGGTGGACATGATTTTCACCTTTCTAATGCGCATGGACCTAAACGTATGGAGAAAGTGAATATGAGCTGAGTCCCTCGACACTGTCATTTAAGAGGAAGAAGGGAAGAATTTTCATGTGCCGTACGCATAATTTTATTCCAGCTCTGTTACCTCCTTGTATCTCTGAGGAAACTTCCTTGAAATTAGAAATATCAAAGTTTGATAGGTAGAGGACACCAATTTAAGCAGCCAAGTGTGACTTTTTTCTATTGTCGGGAGATGATTTTGTCATCTTCTTTCTTATGACAATGATCGAAAGCGCTACCTGAATGGATGACTTTTTTCTACCCTCTATCGTGGATCTCGTTGAGCACATTAGAATTGACATATTTGTTCCTGGCTTTATCGACTTAAATTGTTCCTTGTAATCGTAAGATCTCTTTAATATTTTTCTAGATCAAAATCATATGAATTCTTCCTCTTCCACATTAGATTAGCTATTTGTTTCACGTCTTTGCTTATTGCCACAAAATTTCACATTTCACTGTTAAATCCCTTATTTTTTTTCTTAGTATTGATTAGCTCAGTCACTTACTGGAAGACTAAAGCTAACCATGCCCTAGAGGGCAGCAAAAATGGTGAGCACTTGTAATCCAATCCTGTTTAGTGGAGGAACCGTGTTGTTTTGTTGGCACAGCATCTCGTATTCCAAAGAGGAAGACAATGGCAATGTTTCCGCATGATTTAGTGCAATTAGGCTTTGCCAGGCAAGGTTTGGCTACTGCTCGGCCACCAGCCCTGTGAAGGAAAAAAAAAAACAAAAAAGATTATAAAAATTCGAAAAAAAAAATAAAAAATTGTCCACGTTGCCACCGTTATGCCACGTAGAATGATCAATGCTAACTAGATTGCTGCATTGACAATTTCTGGCTAAAATCGGCTAAAATGACTAGATTGGTAAATCGTCAAAAGATTTAGGACTAACTTAACCAAATTAAAAGATTTAAAACCGAATTTATACAAGTGCAATAAATTAAAGATTTTTTTGATAATTTCCCAATCTATATGGGTATGAACTAACCTATGAAGCAAGGAATTATAATTTGCAACATACCGCTCGGTCCTATGTAACCAACCATTTTATGGTTTAATCACTCTTCCTGTGAACCCTCTCATGGAAACTTTGATCATTTACCCGCCCACAATTTGAAGTACACATTTTGTGTGATAAGAATTGTCAAAAGTTTTTGTCATTGACTCCTGTTTCCTTCGAGTGAATTAAGATAATCGCAATACATATTCTCCATTTCTAGTCCTTTTATAATGTTTCCTTGATTATGCCCACTCAAAATCTCCATTTTTTAGAGTCCCCGGAACCTGTAACCTGCAACTTAAGCCATATCATGTAAGAGTTTTCCTAATGTGGATTAAATTAATTGATATTGTAATTTATTAATTTTTACGGTTACCGTAAAACATGATTGGTCTAAGGTGAGATAGAATGTTTCTTAATTAGTCTAATATGGGACTGGCTAGTGTGGGCCGAGTTGAGCCTGGCCCGTAATGAGGGGGCCTAATTAGAAACTCTATAAATAGTGCTCAAGTCTCTCCTCTAACCCTAATTCTCACATGTATCCTCACCTAAAGAGTGTTTACCTAACGGTAAACGTGAGGGGGCCGTCTCATCGAGCCAGTGATACGGAGGACAATAGAGGAGAAGGACTTGCGCGTGGAACATTGAGTTTCCAGTTCCGCTTCAAGAACGGTTGATCCCAAAATAAATGTGTTAATCTTTCTACTCAATTATGCATGTTCTTGTTCTAGTTATGGAGATCTTGGGATGGCGCAATTTGCATCCAACATGTGGTATTAGAAAAACCACAACCTTAGAACTCGAACGCATAAATTTTTTTCCCTAATTTGTGATTTTCGAGATTTTTTGTTCAATAAAAATAAAATTAAATCACAAATTCGGACTGGGCTCCACGCGCTGGGCACTCAGGCGGTACGTGCGGGCGCGTGGAGCATCGGATCGGCGCGTGGCTAGCGGCGTTGGATTCGTATATTCATTCTCTATCTTGTGGTATATTTATTTTATATGTTTGATAATTTTATAGATGTGAAAATATATACAAAGCCCTAATTACGTGTATTTTAAGTGTATTTTTGCATATTTTTCTTGTATTTTCTGTGATTTTGGAAATACAAGTGTTGGGTTGCAAGTATGTTATCACATAAACATTATAAATGCGTGATTCATTAATAAAAATTAAAATTTATTGTGAACTAAAGTTGGCTTAATGAGATACAACCATTATGGGATAGTAATTGAACTATATATTGAGGTGATGAGAAACAGTAAAAAGTTATGAAACTTTTGTTGCTCATGCATATTCCTTTATATGCTGGTAACCTTTGAATGATGGACGTCTTAAGAACCTGTGACTAAACTGATTGTACTAATTAACACATCTGCTGAATGTGGGTAATGCATGTCAGTTAAGTCATTACATATTGTACCTAAATTCATCTGGTCACTGGTTAATGTCCATTAAGTTGAATATATATATATATATATATATATATATATATATATTATGGTTAAAGAGTATGACAACATTTATGCAGAACAATAGTATCTATTGTTAAAGTTTAAATATTTTTTCTGTGGTTTGACTTAATTTATAGGCCACTAGTTGATGCAATGATAAGTTGTTACTTAAAATTGACTAATTAATTAACTGTTGGCCTTGGAGTCATGTTTGCCTTATGAAACTCATGAGTGATAATGGATCAGCTGTTAGGCTATCGATTTGGTGTACTCTGTATTACTATTGATGTTAATTTGTAAGAGATCTTCTAGATCAACATTCTTTTTATGTTGTTATGGTAATTTGTAATCGGAGTCATAAGAGATACTTTCTTCTATGTTATGAGAAGTTTATTGTATTGCTATGATTAGTGATCTCATTAGAATCTGTCTTTCAGGTTCGCTATATATATATATATGATTAAATTTTATTAATGAATAAAGCAATGTAATTAGCATGATATGTAATTTTAGTGATTTACTGCCCCTATCACAAAAGTTAAAATCACATGTATATGGTGTATGTGAGAAGTAAAATTTATATCCTTAGTATGAGAGAGTTTCAAGGATTCAATTGAGTAGTGACCGCCAAAGTGGTACGCTTGATTGGGTTTGAGAAATTTCGATCTCGTATGCTGATTGGGATGTCTCCTGGTCTAATGCGTGGTCATACTCCCAAAGGAAGTGATTGTGTATTAGTTCATGGAGAGATACATGATGGTGTGGTGGAGGAGTGACCAATCTTAGTGGTTCATATGCCCAAAGGTGATGAATTCACAAATATTGGAATATATTCTCATAACCGCTATCATGTGGGGAGTGTACAATTGCATATCATGTATTCTGCCCAAAGGTGATTATATGATTATGCGTGTAACTCTCTGGATGTGTACTTATACGTCAAGTTACACGGTGCTCACATGATGCTAATTATATACATTACTTGTTTTTCAGTTACATTTTCTGTAATTAATAACTCCACTATTATTGAGGTTTTTACTACTTTAAATTTTAAGTAGTGGACATATGATTTGTTGCTTGGGAAAAGAGTAATAGAATTTGCTTTCTGTCCATGAAGCATTCCATTCAGAACACTTGAAAGATGATGAAAGCTTTAATGACTTGAAGTTATGTTTTATCTAATACTAAAATTAGGACATATTTGCAAAGATTGTGTTTAAGTTCTAATGGCTTATACATATCGTATATGGTTGAAGATGTTGTTTCCAAAAATTTTCTATTTAAGGAATAATCTCACACATGTCTAAAGGAAGAGTAGAAAAGTTGACAATGTTGATATTCTATCTACTCTTAACAGTTATCTAAAGATTTCTATAGATTATTGTGGAAGTAAAATTACTAAGATAAAGAATAAAACAAATACAATTAGTCTTAAAAAGGTTGTCAGGCTTAATAGTGACCGTAAGTATTTTGGTAAGTATGACAATGCGAAATAGCTTAAATGGTCATTTGTCAAATACTTGGTAGATTCTTGGGTGGTAACTTAATTATTATGCCTGAAAATCCCGACAAAAAGATTTGGCCAAAATGCATAAATGCTCCATATTGAACATGATGATGAGTATGATTAGCAATACTAATTTATCCGGTCTTCGTGAGCTAATTAAGACTAATTTATCTGGTCTTCAGTGAGCTAATATTTTGAAAGCAACCTTTTTACATACAAAATGTGTTTCTTATCAAAGTTATTTCATAAATTTCTTTTAAGTTATAGACTGAACATAAATGACTTGAATCATATTAAATTGTAGAGGATGGCTGCTCTCAAACTATTTAGGATAATAGTGTGATGGAAGATCACTGTGTTTTTGTCTTTGCCTATACAGACGATTGTGGTACAGACAATTGTGGAATCTCCTATACCATAGACTAAACTTGTCGAGGTTCAAGGTGCTATTCTTGATATAGTTATGATGAAATTTTTTTCAAACCTTTTAAGTATAGAATGAAGTGGTTGTAGCTTTACTCAAGAGATTTGTTAGGAAAAGATGATCAGTTATTCCATTAAACTATATAGTCTATTTGTGAGAGCATGACTGCAATATCCACTACATGGTTGATTTAGCGACATAAATAAATGTTGTTTTTATCCTCAATCAAGTATATGAGTAGATGCCATAAAAGACGATATGCAATCTATGAAATATCATAGTGTTTGGAAACTTACTGACTTGCTTAAAGATCACAAGTTCATTAGTTGCAAATAGGCGTACAAAACTAAAAGGATTTTAAAGAAAGATTGTAGAATTTAAAATCAAATTGGTAGCTAAAGTTTTCACTCGAAAGAGGGGTGGATAGTTAGTGAAGAAATAATTATTTTTTATAGTATTTTTTAAAGATTCTTTTTAGAGTGAAAGAGATACAAAATCTATATAAGTGTAACTGGAGGATTTTGGAGCATATTCAAATAAACTTGTGTGTAGACTAAAAAGTCTTATTCATGATTTTAAGCAAATTTCCAGACAATATTATTAAAGTTTCATAGTATTGTTATTATTATTTTTTTTTTTTTTGGGTAAAAGATAGTGTTGTTATTTTGTTCAATTGAGAACAAAGTAATTCAATATACTGCAAGGTTAGTGACAGGAAATTTATTTTTCTCATAATCTATGTACATGATATTTTGTTTACAAGTAGTGACGTTGATGCATCTTTTATCCTTTGTATTGAGGTCCGTAAAGATTGTTTTCGTCATATTATATTAGATTTTCTCAGAGGACATTTGCTGATCGTATTTTGGAAATATATAATATACATCATTGCAAGCCAGGAATTGCTCCTGTTGTTAAGGGTGATGGACTGAATCTATCACATTATCCTTATTTAGATATTGAGAAAATTTAATTAAAGGGTGTACCTTGTGTCAGTGCATTTAAAAGTATAATGTATGCTCAAATTTGCACTAGACTAAATATCGTCTTTGTGACGGAGCTTCTAGGCATAAATCAATCAAATCCAGGATGCGATCACTAGGTTGCTGTCAAGAAGGTTTTAAGGTACTTAAAGAGGACAAGAGATTATATGCTAATTTACAGACATATTCAATTTTTGCAGCTAGTAAGGTATTCGGATGTAAACTTTGATAGATGTTAGGATGACATGTGATCAATAACATAATACATATTTATGTTAGCAGGAAGTGCAATAAATAAAGTTCTATGTCATCTTCTACTATGTAAGCAGTTTTAGTAACATTCTTTTGGGCTGTTACTTGGACCATTAGGCTTCGAACCTCATGAAGGAGTTGACTATTTTTAACTTTATGGATAAACCCATACGGTTGTATTGAGATAACAAATTTGTAGTATTATTTATTTACTACAAAGGTCTCAAGGGGTCTAAATATACGGTGGTCAAAATTTTTGACCAAAAGGAAATGGTACAGAAAGGTAACAAAAGAAGGAAATGTAAAAATGGTATAAAAGATAGTTAGGCTGAGTTGAAGTAGATTGATGGTTACAAAAGAAGGAAATGTAAAAATCAACAAACTTGATGGGGAAGACTTCAATTTTTGAAAATGAATATTAAGGATAATATGTACTGGAGGAATCTGTGCTTACCTTTGTCTAGGGAGAACCAAAGTTGATTGAGCAAGCTAATTGGGATTTAATGGACAGACATGCATTGGGTATTAGTTGATTGTCACGTTGAACTTTGGAAGAGAAGACTCTACAAATCTAGTGAATCGCGAAGGTGCATGATGGCTGAGCATATTTGTGAATTGAATTGGAGATTGACTTGATTAATAATGTATGTGCTTTGATTCTATTATCCCAATTGCTTGATAGTTGGAGTACTATAATTCCCTCATACATGCTCGTTGGAAGGCACAATTTTTGTACAATTATGCTTATTTTTTATTTCGCATTTGTGTGTGTGTGTGTGTTTTTTTTTTTCCTTTTACTTTCAATTTCTACTAATTCTGCAAATTGGGCTTGACAGTTAAACACCGAGTTCTACATGATTTTCACGTTGCGTATGCGTATAGACCTAACACTAGGGAGAAAAAGGGGATATTGGCAAAGACCCTTGATAGTGTTATTTACGTGAAAGAAGGGATTGAAATTTCAAGTACTGTACGCATTATTTGATTACACAGCTGTTACTTCCTAGTATCTGCTTGGGATGCTTCCTTGATGATAGAAAGATCAAAGCTCCAAAGGTAGACGACGCCAATTTAAGCAGCCGAGCGCGACTTTTCCCATTGTCGTAGCCAGAACTTTGTCCTCATCTTTTCTCACGAGAAAAGACTGGGAGCATTATCAAGATGAATCAAAATGATTTATCGCGGGTGGACTTGGACTTTTGATGGCCCCACTCTCGTATTCCTACTACTTTTCTTCTCCTTTTACAAAAAGAAAACCATTTTCCACAACAAGAACGTCTTTTTGAATGGCCAAATCATTCAATAAATTTAGACTATGACGACCAACACGTGTTTTTCTTCTCTCTCGACGAATGAAATGGCTGGGCATCTTTTCGATCTACAAGAAACCGAAAATCACTTTACTAAAGCAAAAGTGCTTTCCTCTTGACTTGTTTAATAGTAGGGGTGTGCGTGTACCACGGTCTCTCCCCCATTATTGAAGCGGAATTCATTTTTATTGTTCTTAGTCCAACGCTTTTCGTGCTCAGGCAATCAATAAAAGCACTTCGGAAAGCTATTTTGGCCCCCAAAAGTGGGAAAAAGACGTATGTGAATCATGAGAGAAGTCTTTTGCTTCCACAATGAATGAGATTCCCCCATCATGCACTGGAATTGAAGAAAGCTAAATGCGATTCTTGCTTTGAACTAGTCTTATTAATTCGCTAATGCTCTTATCGTGCTACAAAAAGTATGCTGAAATATTGGCACAGTTTTATTTTTATTTTTTATTTTCGATAAAAATAAATATAACGAACTATTTATGGTACCGACGAGAGGAGATAGACTATAGAGCCGATTGTTTTTTTTTTTGGGGGGTGGGGGAACAGTTATGTCCTAAGAAATTGCTAGACCAATATCCAAAGTATGTTCAGTTAGAAAAAGTTTATGCATTTTTATCATGCGTAGTCTTCCCCAAAGGGACAGTGCCAATGGGTCGTGTGAATATCTAATTGGCTTTAGTATCTGGGATTTGCTGGTTCAACTTCATACATAAGAAGAGAATTTGAAAAACCGAAAGAGTTGGAGTCCCATAATCCTGTTCATTAGATGAAAGAAGGGAAGAATTTTTCCTGTGATTTGCTTGCAGATGTAATTTTGGATCATGCATCTGTTCATAACTTGAGATATGCTCGAGCTTGATTACTTTAACAAAGTAGAATCCATCATGTTTCTGAAACTGAAATCAAATCGCAGCTCTTCATTGTACTTCCGTGACGGGTTTCAAGACTTGTGGTGCACTTGTCCAAAACAAATAGCATTAACCTTATAGACACCCTGTTTTTTTTTTTTTTTTTTTTTTTTTTTTGTGGGGTGGGGCGGGGGAAGAATTGAAATATCCAATGGTTCGAACTTCTTAGGTCTGGTCGAGCTCATGTAAAACCTTCCTCCATGTGATTCCTCTATGGAGATAGGATCTTTTAATTCATTGCACTTTTTCTTTTGAGTCAGCAATTATAAGAAAGAAAAAACCTCAGAATCAACATAAGGTTGCTAACTATCTAATGGATATTGGCAATTTTTAGAATTTGAAAAATTCGACCTTTAAATGAAGATCCGTATGCATTCATGCCATGGCACAAGCACCCATACATTGCCACATATGACGGACAATATTTCATTTTAAATATGGTTGAGATTATATATATTTATATGTTTTTTTAACATAATATATATTTATATGTTAAAAGGTGGATTATGTTGGTTTTCGGCTACTAGTGAGTGGGAGGAGAGCTTTTGGCCGTGACAATTAATTGTGCAGCATACTCGTGAATTATATTCCAAAGAAATTGCGGGTGTTTTGGAAACGTAACAAAGTCTTGTGGTAAGCATTTGTGTCTTCTTTGCTAGATTGTTTTGTGAAAAAATGAATAGGCTAAACACCATAAGTTATTGGCATAATAGGGTCTAAGAAGCACTAAAGAGGGTTGTGATTCGAGCGTCATTATAATATTTATTATATCTCCTTTATCTATCATGGAACCTTGTGCTGCTCTCCTAGTGGAGTTGGTTGCACCGACCAAACCATGTAAATATGATGTTCAATTAACTTCCTTAATCAATTTATTAACCTTTTTTTTGGTAAGGTTATTTATTAAACCTTTCGATCGCTTGTTTTCACAAAAAAATTGGTATTAAAGATAGTTAGGCTGAGTTGAAGTAGATTGATGGCTACAAAAGAAGGAAATGTAAAAATCAACAAACTTGATGGGACAGACTTCGATTTTCAGAAATGAATATTAAGGAAAATATGTACTGGAGGAATATGTGCTAACCTTTGTCTAGGGAGAACCAAAGTTGATTAAGCAAGCTAATTGGGATTTAATGGAAAGACATGCATTAGGTATTACTTGATTGTCACGTTAAACATTGTGGAAGAGAAGACCCTACAAATCTAATGAATGTCTGTCGAACATGTACAAGAAGCCCTCTACAATCAACCATGTCTATTCAACATGACTCCGTTTCACTTAAAAGATGGGCGAAGGTGCATGATGGCTGAGCATATTTGTGAATTAAATTGGAGATTGACTTTATTAATAATGTATGTGCTTTGATTCTATTATCCCAATACTCAAGCATCCTAGGCCCAATGGGGAGGTCATCTCTCTCAAGACCCCTATGATCAAGGATATTTATCATTATCCCTTGGAATAGACCCTAACACAGTCTCCCATTATGCTCAAACAGCAAACTGACCCCAGCCAGTCATGCCTGCCAACACTCCAAGACCCTCCAGGTCTCGTGAAGAACCTATCTTAAGAAATCTAAGCATGTGGAATGCCCTAATTTCACAAAGGAAATCATCTAACAATATCCCTCTCGATGACATTGGATTAGAACAAAGCTATGAGGAAGAATGGCTGGCAAAACAAAGTTTTGATGATTCAGACTATGACTACAACTTTTGGGATGGCACATAGACTTGCGACAAAAGTTGTTGTAGCACAGGTCACTGTAGTACTGTACCAATAGGTTAGGGAAATCATTGTTCACAGTCACTATTCATATTACCTAGAATAATTTCCAACCGTATTTTTCGAAACCTCTATTTGTTTTGAGACTTGTAAATGTGGTCTTTGTTTTTTGTGACCTCTTAATGCCTATAAAAGGCAAAGAGGATATAATGTATTGGGCAGAGTCCTTTGAAGTAAAGTTTGTGCTTGTGAGTGTGAATCCTCTCCATGTCTTTTTAAATTCTTCTTCTTCTCTAGCCTAGTAGGATCCTTTAGAAAATGCAAATTTGCTAAGATAGAAATGTTACCATCCTGGCATCATTGAGCATCTCTATCCTTTGAACTAAATTTCTAGGTGGTTCGCAACTAAAAGGTAGTCCCTAAGAAGGCTTGAATAGAGGTTCGCTTGTTGTGAGATAGCATATCTGCTGTAATTGACCTAGTTATTCCAGGTTTAAAGTATAGATCCCCTTATTCATACCAATTTAGTCATAAACATTTTAATCGAACCAATTTAGTCCTAAACTTTTTCATATTTATACAAATTCAGTCTATCGGCCAATTTTGGTTAGCCAACGCTAACATCGATGCCGGCCAGTGGTTGAACGTTGAAGTGTCAATTTTTCAATAATTTTTTTTGATTTTTTTTATTAATTGTTCTTTTCTTTTCTTTTTTTCCTTTTTTTTTCTCCCTCCTTCCTCCTTGGATTGTCCTCTCAGTAGTTGGCGAGGGCTTCAAGGGCCCGCCAGCAGAAGGCTCGCCGGCCACCACAAGGATAGACCGAGGAGGAAGAAGGGAGAAAAGAAAATGAACAAGAAAAGAAAAAGAAAAAAAAAAAAAAAAAGAAAAAGGAAAAAAAAAGAAAAAAATAATAAAAAATAATTAATAAATAATAAAAATGATAAAAATAATAAAAAAATTATTAAAAATTGCCATGTTAGCATCAGGTCACCGGTTGGCATCCACGTCAGCACTGGTCAACCAAAATTAGTCGAATGGATTGAATTAGTACAAATATAAAAATGTTTATGATTAAATTTATTTAATTGAAAAGTTTATGACTAAATTGGTGTCAATATATTAAATTTATGACTTTTATATTACTTTTCCTGAAAAAAGTAGAAGATGTACGTGGATCATGTGGCATGTTTTTTGCTTCCATATGCAAGAACTTGCTCCCATGATAAACTTGGAATGAAAAAAAAAACTAAAAGTTATTTAGCTTTAAAATAGTCTAATTAGTTCACTAATGCTTTGGATCAAACTGTGAAAAGTATTCCGAGCTCTGGGCACTTTTTTATTTTTCAATTTTCAGCCACGAGGAGAGAGAGAGAGAGAGAGACTAGAGAGCCCTATTTATTTATTTTTTTTGGAAAAAAATTGGATCTATTTTAATATTTTTACCCAAGGAAATTTTTTGGCCAATATCCAAAGAATGTTGGGTCACAAAAAGTTGCACATTGTGGTCGGGAGTAATGCTCCTCACAAGGAAAGACATCATCAATGGGGTCGTTTGTGTGCGTATCTAATCAGCCTTTTCATCTAGGATTTTTTTTTTCTTTTTGCTGGTGTAACTTCATATATAGGAAAAGAATTTGAAACTCCGAGTTTGACATGATTTTCACTTGTTATGTGGATGGACCTTAACCTATGGAGAAAGCGGACATGGGCTGAGTCCCTTAACAGTGTAACTCCTGTGGAAGATGGGAAGAATGTTCCTGTACGGTACACCTAAGGATGCTTCCATGAGAATAGAAATGTGAAAGCTTGATACGTGAAGGACACCAATTCAAGGCTCTAAACAACCATGGGAAATAGTATCAAAAAAGTTCTATATCTATTGCAATGATATCAATTTAGTCCTAAATTTATTGCATTGATACTAATATAGTACGAAATTTTTTAATTGGACAAATTTAGTCATAATCATTTTAACATTGGTACCAATTCAATCCATTCGGTCAATTTAAGTCACAAATCGCTAATGTGCACATCAACCATCCTTTATGGCATAGTTGACGCTAATGTGGACATTATAAATAATTTTTTGATTTTTTTTTAATTTCGTTCACTTTTCTTTTTGCTTGTGCCAGTGGTAGGTCGCTAGTTGCAACCCACAAGCTATGGCCGGCAAGGACTGGCCTCACCTGGGCAAGGGTTGGCCTCGCTAGACCGCATTGAGCGAGGGTGAGCACTGGCTAGGTCCTTCTCAGGTCCTTCTCACCAAAGTGAAGCCAACCCTCGCCCAAGCCAAGGTGGCCTCACCATGCCTTGTCATGGTGTGGGCTAGGGTTGGTCTTGCGTTGAGGAGGCCAACCCTTACCCAGGCAAGGGAGAGGTTCGCCGAGCCTCACCCTCACCTAGTCAAGGCCCAACAAGGCCAACCCTTGCTGATGCGAGGCCGTCTTGGCCTGGGTAAGGCTTGGTCTTGCTTGATCTAGCGTGGGGGGCCTCGTCGATGCTCACCCTCACCCAAGTGCAGCCCAACGAGGCCAACTCTTGCATGTGGCCAATGGCTAGCCAGTCGAACGAAAATAAAAGGAAAATGAAAGAAAATGAAAAATTATTAAAAAATGAAAATTTAAAAAAATTATAAAACTAGAAAAAAGTGTCAACACTAGCACCCATCGTGCCACGTAGATGGCCAACATTCATGTCGGTTTTCTTCCTACCTAAATTGACCAAATTGACTTAATTAATACAAATATGAACAATTTATGGACTAAATTGGTTCAATTTAAAAGTTTAAGATTGAATTGATACCAATATAATAGGTTTAATGCTTTTTTGGTACTTTTCTAAGCATCCATGTATGACTTTTCCCATATATGCAGACATAATTTTGTCGGCACTTTCTCATGAGAAAGACTTGGGTTATTATTAGAATGGACGACATTTTGGGATCCTTTGTTGTGGATCCTATTAAAAGCACATTAGAATTGAGCCAGGAAGAAAGATCGTACTCGATCATTATTAACACATGGAAGGAGAATTGTGTTCGTTTAATAATCATTAGTCAGTCAAGACCAACACACAAATCAAATCATAGTATAAAATACGAATTAACCTGTGATGGTCTCGAGTTCCTATTTATTTTTCTGTCCTATTTTTGAAAGAAAGCCACTTTCCACAACAAGATCTCTTTGTGATTTCCACAACAAGAATCTCTTTGTGAATGGAAAAATCATCTGACAACTTTGATGTACGATAACCAAGATTTGTGCTCTTGACGAATGAAATGGGTTTGGCATAAACTTTAAGTCAAAGCAAAAATCACTTTTATTAAAGCAAAAGTGGTTTCATTCTGACATCTTTAATCGGAGAGCCATGTGCGAGTGTCGCAATCTCTTCCATTGTTGAAGCACAAGTCATTTTTATTGTTCTTTTCTCGTGTATGCATCGTCTAGTCAGTCATTCTTTCGCTTTTCTTGCTCAAGCCATCAATAAAAGGCACCCCACCCAACACCCACCCCCCCGGGCCCGGGGCGCCCGCCACCTAAAAAAAAAAAGAAGAAAAGATGCACGTGAATCACGTGAATGGTTGCACATCCAAGTCCACATAATAAGACTTGCCACATCAGTTAGATTGGTCATTTTAGAAGATTTCCACATTACTAGTAAATTTAGGACCCGGTCATTGTTTAGCAGAAAAGAAATTTAAAGACTTGGTTGCTTCTTATTAATGATCTTTATACCGTTATAAATCTATTACTAGTTTGATTTCTTAATTATCACTACGAAGCAATCACATACACAACATAGATGTAGTAGTGCTAAGAGGACGTATCGCATGACATAAATGAGCATGTACTCAAGCTCTATTAGCGGAAAGTAATCTCTTTTCTCAATCACTGCTAGCTTGATGATCGAAGTCAATTTTTTAAAGTTAACTTTTTTTGTTCGGTCCTGACCTTATAATGCGGAATCTTCTGTCGAGACAATAAAAAATGTAATTGCTTGGATAGTAAAAACTCATTTGCTTCTGGGATTTTCGCCAATAAGGATGCAACAGAAAGGGTTGGACATTCACCGGAGTACATCTCCATCAAGATGATTATGTCTCCCCGGAAGACGAGAAGAGATCGTCACATAATTATGTCTCTCTTCTTGTGACCCCTCATGGAAATTTTGATCATGCACCCGCACCTGATTCGAAAGCAAACAGTGTGTGTGATTAGGATTGGAGCAGGTTTTTCTAATCGACTCCTGTTTTTTTTTTAGGGAATCAAGATGACCGCGATACATATCCTCGATCTCTAAACCTTTTATTATGTTGATTTTGCCCTCTCTAGATCTCCACTTTTCAGTGTCTTCGGAACTTGTAATCTGTAACCTCAGCCATATCATTGCTAATGCCATGAACGAAAAATGAAATGTGGGCAGAAGTGGCATAAAAAGTAATGTTTCCGTGCAGAAAAAGAGTCGTCAATGAAGACCTATTTGCACGTAAACAAACTTGGAAAGACCGGTATGGTGGGAACCAAAGGATCACTTTGGGCCAAGTAGAACGCCCAGCAAACAACCATTTCCGCGATTTTCATCGAGTGAAACAATCCAATTTCGATCATGAGATTCTGATCGACAATTCGATTTCAATTTGAGATTTCGATCCCTGCTTACACCTGTTGGTGGGGCAGGTTTTGCTAATTCCTTTTTTTTTTTTTTTGTCGTTTCGAGTCCAGGAGAATGGATGTGGGCTTAAGGTGGCCCGGGCTGCAAGAGAGGCCCAATTAGATGGATAGTGAACTTTGCGGAGAAGATTTGGGTTTCCGGAAGTGAACTACGAGCTGTGTGACAATTAATTAAACTTTCCAATTTAAAAAGGTTCCAAACTTTAAGAAAAATAAAGAATCACATAGAAAATACAAATGCCAGAGTTTTAAAAAATATAGAAAAAAGAGAAATTAATGTTGGTCATGATCTCTCTTTCTCACTTGTAGTTTTTGAAGTGATTATTAGATAAACATAAAATCTATAATCAACTGAATTTAAAAGTAGATAAAATATTAAAAAATCAAAGTTATTGATGTTTTCAGCGAACAGATTTAATGCATATGTGAAAATACTATCATCTGAATAGAAAAGTTCTTACCCAAATAACTTGGTAGTGTGAAGTTTTAGACTAAAATACAAGAATTATACGACCTAAGGAGAGCATCTAAGGGGAAATTATGTCATGGGCAAGGAGTACCTGTAAAATTGGAACTATGAAAAGATTCACACTTTAATTCCACGATTTTGTGCTCAATTTATAATCCAATATCCAAAGCACAAAACGAGTTTAGAATCCTTAAGAATTTTGTTTCGATAAAAAAAAATCACTCACGCTCCTTAAGGGTAAATTAATCAAACATTCGAAGCTGGTATTTTACTATAATGGCAAAATCAATGCAAGTAAGAAAACAAAACCAACATCTTCGATACTAAAAAGGTGAGTGATAATCGCTTGTATACGAGTTGGTCCATGCACGGCTGGTTTGATTTTCATGTAAAATGAAAGAAACACTAGTTGAAGAATAATAAGATAGAAAGAGGAATATAAAACAGAGCGTACCGAGATGCTATGGCGTGCAAACGTTTGTGTTATGTACACCGGACAGAGGCCGCAGAATGGGATAGTATCCACTGAAGACGTACATGGAATGTCATCGCAAGCCAACGGTGAATTACGTCGAAATGAAGGAGATGGATTTTTTATTTGATGGGCCAAGTCAGGCTTGTCTGCCCATGTTGGGCCAAACCCAGCCCATAAAAGAAGAGCCCATAAAAGGAAGGGGTCAGTTATTTTTTAAGTAAAAATGACTGCAATATATAAGTAAAAAGGAAGAACGTTGATAGAAGTTTTTTTTTTTTTTTTTTTTTTTTTAGAAACAGTACGTTCCTTTCCTTCCCTTGAGAAAACAATGTACTCTATTTTAGGGAACGGAACCCCGGAGTTTCAATTGATTCTTCTGAAACAACAACGAGTATTTAGTCTAGGGCAAATAAAGTATGTCCGTCTCCGTGATATATTTTTTTATCAGTGTTACATGTTTCTCGGGCACGTTTCCACTTTCATTTTTTGGTATTTGATCATTTGAGTATCGGTTCATCTTTCCAAGAATTTGTTTCCTACATTGGTATCAGAGTCAGGTTGTTCATGTTTCCCGATCATTGTTAAAGTTTATAATTTGTTCTTGGTTGAAATTTTAGAAACGTCGCCGTTGGACGCTTGGGGACGGAAATCCTAACACCCGCCTACTGTTCGCCCCTCCTTTTTGATTTTTTGTGAGTCAAAACTCATTTTTGAATATGAAAGGGTTGTAGTTCTTGTCGAGACGAGAAAAATGATGGGTGGCTTGTCGCCGGGGATTGCCAAACGCGCCACCACGCACAGCTAGAAGGAGTAGCATCGTTGACGCGTGCGTAGTTTCATGGGCGTGTACGCGGCACGAGCCTACATGAATTTACACTTTTGCCTAGGTTTTTAGCATTATTACGGTTTTGCCCTATTTATTGTTTTTATGATTATGCCTTCATTGTTTGTTAATATTACTATTTTGCCCCTAATTGACTTGTTGACCCAACTAGAATGACTTGCTAACCCGACCCGGTCATCCATTGATCATCTTTGACCGTTGACCGTTGACCGAGTTGACCATCATTGACCTACATTGATCAGCTATTGACTAGCGTTAATCGGCGACCCAAAAAAAAAATAAAGAAAAGAAAATGTGTTTTTCAATTTGTGTTCACTATGAATTATGTGTAATCCATTTATGTTTTGCATTTGTTGTAGGAACAATGATATGTTTAGTATGCACACCTATATTCCCGAGAATGGATGAGCAGAAGGCGAGACTTGAAGGACTAATTGCGGAATTAGCTAATTATCGGTGAAATGACGGTGATGTAGTGTCACACATGGTTAGAGTCAATCAAATGTTGTAAGAAATCATCTAAAATGGTTATCTTATGCTAGATTTTCAGAATGTGCCAGCCCTAATGAACACTCTTCCATCAGAATGGCAATCAATGTTAGATCGCCTATGGGAGGTCAATGTGGTCCCAGATTATAAAAAGATAGCAGTGACTTTTTAAGAGAATTCTATAGGATTGAGGCGATGAAGACTTCAATCCTTGGGTTGAGTCTCACTTGGCATAAAATGACTATGACTTGGAGAAATCCTAAGGGATTCCTGTCTATCTTTTTATGGTTGCCCAATGTGCATATAAAATTCTTAGAGGAATTTACTAAAATATCATAAGAGTCTTTTCCTATTTATGAGATAAATAAGTATCTTTGAATTTATTTATTATTTTTCTTAGATTAACTTGAGATGTTTTAGGTGTAAATACTTATTTCTAGGGATAAGTACATTAATGGTGTCATAAGTTGTGTACGGCGCTCACTTTGGTGCTAAAAGTTTCAGTCAGATCACTTAAGTGCCAAATCGGAGAAAAAAAATCACTTTGGTGCCACTGGTGAGAAATTCCAGCCAAAATGATTACGTGACATTTATATTTAAAAAAAAAAATTCAACAACTCTTAATATTGTCCACGATGGATGGCATAAAATGATGCAATTTCCTTTTCTTCGTAAGAAATGACGTTGTTTTACCATTCCACGTGAATTACCTACAAAACGATCGTTGTATAATGGATTCAATACGGTAAAAAACGACGTGGGCCAAAAATGGTGTTCGTATAGGATTCTCGCTCGACGTTGCCGGCTGTAGCTCGCTGACCCACTGTCGTTCACTCGCCCGCCATCGCTCGGCCACCGCTGTGGTTGTGCCAGCGTTCGCGTTCTTCACTAGATGCATCCTCAACTCTCGCTCACTTAGGTTTGTCATGTTCTCTACGTGGGTCAATTTAGTGAAAAATTTAGAGTTCCGACGGGCAAGTTAGGGCGTGGAGGGCAAATTGAGGACTCAGCTTAGGGGGAAAGTGGTGGGGACCGAATAGAAAATTTGAGGGTTTCGTCGTTCGTTCACTTTTTTTTGTGGGGACCAAATAGAAAAATAGGGCGCGGAGGGGAAAATGTGGCTCGACTCAGGGGGAAACAGTGGTGGGACCAAATTTATTTAATTAATTGGACTGCTTCTGTGGGGGAAACAGGGGGACCGAATGTGATTGAATTGAAAAATGGGTGGTGGGACCTCACTTTGTTTATTCAATTCGGTTTATTTTGTTTCTGTAAAAGCATCAAATTGGGGAGATTAGTTGCATTTGTTTCTTGAAAACAAAACAACAAGGACCTCCATGTGAAGTTGCTGATTCTGTCATGTGGTCCCAACAAGTAATCACATTTGTTTTTTTTTCATTGGGTGCAACATCGACATGGACGCGAATCAGGTAGGCATCGTTGTTTGTTATGGTGGAGAGTTTCTTATTGACACCGATGATTGGGAATATACCGGTGGAAATGAAGGTATTATTTATGTCAATGTTCGAAGCCATCATATATTGATTTTCTGAGGGATTTGGTGTATTTTTACGATGCAAAGTGCAAAAACTACATTACTTTTGTGTTTCGGGAAGGAATTGAAGGATAGCTTGAGATTTTTAATGACGATAATGGTATTAAGGATATCATTTACCATTATCTTCACGGCAAAGAAGCTAAGGTATATGTTGAGTATTATAATGATAGTGAGGATGAGGATGATGATGAGGATGGTGAGGATGAGGATGAGGATGAGGATGGGGATGAGCAGACCACTACTGAAAGAGGAGAAGTGAGGGATCCTATTCAAGTGAGTAATCAGGTCGGGGATGAAAGAGATGAAAGGGAGAGAACTCACATTGGTAGAGATGAACAAACAGTGAGATGTCCTGAAAGCTTGGGTGAAGATTTGGGCAATGAGGACTTCATTGGATTAGAATGAGAAATTGCTTTATCCAGTGAATCAGAAGATGAATATTTTGCTTCAGTAAATTTCCCAAGTGACGAAGATGATGATGAACTCGCACAATCAAGACAAAGGTAAAGAGAATTTCTGAGAAAAAAACTTGTACCTTTAGCAAAGAGGCCCGACCCAGTAAATGGGGATGGAGTTCCAGCTAAAGATATAGAAGTGAAGATGAAGAAAGCTGCGGCGATGAAGTTGCTGGTTTGGAGAATGAGCTTGACAATGATGATGAAGAACCTGCTCGTCGAAGAAAAAATAAGTACCCTTACTATGATCCGACTGTTGATAAACCTATTTTGTCTGCGGGCATAAGATTTGACGATGTCAAACAGTTTAAGGAAACTATTGTGAAGAACTCCATTAGTGAATAGAGGAGTGTTAAATTCATTAGAAACACGAAGGAATTTGTGAGAGCTAAGTGCTCACAACCCAATTGTCCATGGAAGCTCTATGTCCAATTATTTTTAACAATAAAATGGTAACAAGTGTGTGGTTATCGAAGCATTTTTTCAACACTATCAAAGTAATGCCCGAGATCAAGAGTCCTCAATTTCAATAATTAGTGAAGGAGCAAGTAGGGGTTAATGTGTCAAGGAATCAATGCAACAGAGTTAAGATGAGGGTGATGAAAATACTGATGGGTGGGTATAAGGAAGAATATGCGTAGATATGGGACTATGTTGGCGAATGCATGTTTCAAAACCCATCTAGTAGGGTGTATGTAGAGGTTGTGGAGAGGCCACTCCCTGATCTTGGGCCTAGATTTGATAGATATTATGTCTGTTTTGATGCATGCAAACGGGGCTTCTTGGCTGGTTGTAGAAGAGTTATAGGATTGGATAGATGCTTTCTAAAGGGTTTGTGCAAGGGGGAGTTGTTGGCTGCTATGCGGAGAGATGCCAATAATCAAATGTTTCCGATAGCTTGGGCAGTGGTGAAGATAGAGTACAAGGATATTTGGTCCTGGTTTCTCAAAAAATTAATGGCTGACCTTGAGATAACCGATTGGGGAGGATTGGTATTCATGAGCGACCAACAGAAGGTAATTTCATTGTCAATTAATTCACTCCCTTTTAATATTAATCATTTGCATATTTTTCCTGACTTGTATTTATTGGTTTGAATTTTTGTAGGGACTTATTCCTGCATTGGCAGAGTTGATGCCACATGCTGAGCATAAAATGTGCGCGAGGCACATGTATGCAAACTGGTCAAGGAACTTCAAAGGAGATAGGTTGCAAAAGCAGTTCTGGTAGATAACAAAGAGTACCAACATGGCTGATTTCAGATTAGTTAAACAAGGATTGTTCCAGCTGACAAAGGAAGGTTTTGATGCACTTTTCCAGACAGAAGCTAAGCATTGGTGTCGGGCCTTCTTCAGCGAGGAGTTCAAATGCGATATCATTGATAACAACCTCAGTGAAGCTTTCAATGGCAGAATTTTAGAGGCTGGGTGTAAACCAATCATAAACATACTTGGAATGGAGATAATGAAGAGATTGGATGCAAACATTGCTGCTAGTAGGTTCTGCCATCAAATTTGGAATGGAGATAATGGATATGAGATTATTCAAAATCAGGATAAGTATGTTGTCAACCTAGATTGAAGAAAGCGTTCATGCCGAGCCTGGCAACTGAATGGAATTCCTTGTGCCAATGCAATTTGTGCTATTCAGATGAAGCAAGAAAACCTAGATGATTATCTACATGATTGGTACAAAAAAAGCTCATACCTTGCTTCATACCAATTCATGATGCAGCCTATCAGAAGCAACGAATTTTGGGAGCCAACAAATCATGAAAGCCTTCTACCTTTGCCGCTAAAGAAGCAAATTAGAAGGCCAAAAACAAAAAGAATAATGCAGCAGGAAGAGGCATCAAGTCGGAGGATGAGTAGGACTGGCTCAAAGATGAAATGCTCCTATTGCTACAAAGAAGGGCACAATAAGAAAGGTTGTGAGTTGAAAAGGCAGAATCAACAGCAAGATGTAATGGCTGAAGGTAGGACAGAAGGCCCTACTGAAGAGCTTCTTGTTGTGCCTAGTGAAGGTAGGACAAAAGGCCTTGCAGTAATGCCTACTGAAGGGCAAACAGAAAACCCTACTGTAAGGTAAGTATCCTCTTTACCTCAGTAACTTTACATTTCCTATTCGATAGAGTTTGATGGTTGACCATGTGTACTTGGTTTCTCTTGTGCTTTTTCTTTATCCTCTTTACCTCACTTGTAATTTGATAAGTTTTCTCCATTTGTTTTCACCATGAAAATGAGTAGATGTCTAATTATTCATTGTAGTTGATCATGATCCTGATATAGTACATTGTTGTAAGGCCTTCTAAATGGCTAGAAAAAGGCCCTGTTGTAGGCTCAAGTGTAGGGACAAGGACTGGAACTGGCAGGACAGCAACAACAATAACTGAGTCCATTGTTGAGCAAACGAGAAGAAAAAAAGTTCCTGTAAGTTGTACATCACTATGTTTGTCTTTTATGGGCTAAATTTTAAATTTGTTTATGTTTCTCAAGTGAGAAGACGAGCAATTGCACAAGTTGCAGAGGTTGCTCCCCCATCTGTTGCTGTTGAAAATGATGCACCATAGCAAACAAGAGGGGCTATTGGAAAAAGATTAAGGCAATATGGTTATGGGCTTTACACAAATGAACGAACTGGAATGACTATTTTGAATGTAAGATTTGTAGGCCTCATGCATTTAATTTGTTGTACTTTAATTCATTTGGTTGACAATATCGCTATGTTCTTGTAGCCTGGGAGAACTTCAGAGGTACTTCTCTCAAGGTAAGCTGACTCAAGAATCAAGGGCGCAGCTAAATAAGAGTGCTCCAAAGAAGACGACAGTGGGTATAGCTGCAAAACAGCCATACAAACAGAACCTAATACCAGTTCCATCTCAACCAACGATTGAACGCGATAGTGATGATATGGACCAACACATGACACGTGCTAGAATAAGAATAGCCACCGTCAAAAACAAGGAAAAGGAGGTGACACAACGCCCAGATAAAAAACCTGCACATCTAGTTCGAAAAAGTGCTCAGATTATGAATCAATTCAAAGCTCCAAGACGAAAAGGAGATTAGGGTGTTATCCATATTGACTGATGGGAGGGTGCTGGACATGGTCTCTTTTTATGTGGTGCTGGACATGGTCTCTCTTTTTATGTTTTCTTTTTTTAGGAGGGTGCTGGATATTATATCACTGATGGTAGTTGTTGCCTCCATATTGCCATTGGTTATTTTTTAAGAGGGTGCTGAACCTTCAATGATTGGGGAGTGTGATGTTGCTAGTATGAGTACCTAGAGGGGGTGAATAGGTGCATAAACAATTTATCGATATACGGAAGCAATTCTTGGCATATAATAGAAAGTAAATTCTCTCTTAATTAACAAAATGATATACGATCGAGGTAGAGAGAATGAGGAAGAGAAAATTGAACACATGATTTATAGTGGTTCGGCTTATTCCAAGCCTACGTCCACTCTTCCGCACTGACAGCCCACCGGCTGGATTTCACTATGATCAAAGAGAAGTTACAGCACAGCTTTGCCTTGATTCCACGGTATAGATGTTCTACCACACCTTCTCAAGGTCTCTCACAAATATAAACTCTCTTTTGTATACAAGTATTCGCTCAAAGGATTTGTCTAAACAAATAGGAGCTTCAGACTTTGGAATTCTTCTATCGCGCACACCTTGAACAACTAAGACAGTCTTCCTTATATACTCCTTTATGCCATCATACCCGTTGGCACTTACCAAAGGAATTCCTCCAATCTACCCGTTGGACGGAATCAATTAGGAAGATTGTTCAAGCTATTAAAGGAACGTGTTGATAGCCCATCAATCCTGTTCGCCCATACAATCGGGATATCGGTTTCCATAAGCGAGAACCTTCCAATAATACTTAGGCAATCACCGGATCCTCAATTATCGAGTCAATCTTCGATCAATCAAAGGACTCCGTTATGTCTTCTCCAACCACGAGATCTTCTCCGTTGATAATGTCAAATCTTTAACGAAACATACGTTCGGATAACCTTTCTTCAATGGATTAGAGACTGTCAATGAGGATAGACTTTGAGTCTTGAGTCGGCTGTCCGGGAGGTCTTCGGACTTTAAATAGTAGAGTCTGCAAGCCTTCAGACTAGACTGATAGAAACGTTTTGTCAACTTCAAAACACTTCAAGAAGATTTCTCCAACAGAGTGAAGTTCATGTTTTTCTTTTCTTGTGTAAACAATCAATTAATGTCAATGACAATAGCTGTTTCTGTTATTTTCTCTTGGCTTGGTTTCGGCTAATAGCTAGTAAGATAGTTATTAGTTATGTTGTATATTTTTTGCTGTTGGTGCAATGTTGTTATGAAGTTGCTATTATTTTTAGATTTAGATGTGCGCATATAGTGTTGCTGGTTGAAATTGTTGATGCGTTGATGCTATTTGTAGGGTTCTGGTTGTATGTGCTGGAACAAGATGTAGTTTTGGGTACTGGTGCATCTCATTGCAGGGCTATTGTGTTGCAAGAAGATGCACCAGCAACCCAATTGGTGCAAGAACAAAATGCAAGATGCACCACGACTGGTACAAGTTTGAAATTAGCACTCAAGTGATCACTTTGTAATCGCGACTGGCACTTAAATGATCACTTTTATAAAAACTTGGCACTCAAGCGATCACTATTTACAACTTTTGGCACTAAAATGGTCAATCGTTAATTTGCCACCATCCCTTAATTTTACCATGGTTTGCAGTTGCAGCAAACCAACAAACCATTACAACGATAAAAATGCAGCAACCATTCTATTTGAAGCTATTTGAAGCAAAAACTAACCAAAACAAACATTGCCAATACACAACTAAACAATAAAAAGTGCTCAGAACTAATGCATTCCAACTCCAACCTTCCATTTTACCATGGTTTGCAGTTGTAGCAAACCAACATACCAGCAAATCAGGAGGGCAAATAACAAATGCAGCAAGCAAACATTGCATTTTTAAAGTGCTCACAATTAATGCATTCAAACTCCAACCTTGCATTTCTACCATGGATTACAACAAAACCTTCCGCTTCATACAAAAATGCTAGACAAACAAACTTCGACTATGGTAGACATACAAACTTCTTCTCATTAGTCACTTTACATTTGAATAAACTACCAAAGAGAATAAGAACACAATCAACGCTCGATTAAAGTTTCTTTCAATTTTCAGCCTTGAAACCTCCATCTTTAAATGGTCGACCAGAGATGTTAAACCCTTCATTTGAGCTTGCATTGAGTCGACATCCTCCAACTCGTCCATTAACGCAGGTGGAGGTTGATTTCGGCCTTCAAGTAACTTCAAGATCACCTCTGTCGCTCGATCAGAGATTTTCCTATTAACCCATTTGAAATATTTGCACTTCAAGCCTTCTCTATATCTGCCGCACCCATGGAATCTTCTCCCCGGATTCAACCGAGTTCCAGATGTTCTTCTCGGACTCAATAACCCACAATAACAGTAACACTCACCATCTAATTCACTTTTTTTTATAAGAATGTGAGCCTCTACTGAAGCTTCTACCCTCCATTTGCAAGAGCGAGCTGATAACTTTGAGAGAAAATCGAAGTATGCACTCGAATTGGTCGAATTCGGGATTTAGGGCTTTCAATTTCCGACTCTACTCAAGTTTGGGGATTTAGGGTTTCTTATTTGGGGGAAAAGACGCTAAACAGCGTCGTTTTGTTGTTTGCATGTTGATTGTATTCTCCGGCGATCCACATCGGCTTCAAATATTAATAAAAAAAATGTCACATCGGATTTCTGGCCAATCGGATCGGAGTTGGCACCAAAGTGAGCGCTTTTCAAAATTTTTGGCACTTAAGTGATCGACAAAATTTTTGGCACCAAAGTGAGTGGCGTACACAACTTATGGCACCAATAGTGTACTTATCCCCTTATTTCTATGTTGATGTTGATATGTTTCCTCTGAATATATTACTTCGTGTAAATAACATTTTTTTTTAATGAAAATTCAATGTTATCTACTGTTGTATACAATTATTTGTGGGAAGTTTAAGAAAATTTTAGTGACTTTGGTGAACTTATTTTTGCATAAATGATTATATTAATGATACTTTCAGATTAGGAATTTTGGATGATGATTGGAAACAAAGTGACATTTCAACTCTAAAGGTTTATTTGATTTTATTCATTAATATGATTAGTTTATATAAAATAGATGCATAAATGTTAGGCATTAATAACTCGTGCAAATATGTACGATTTGTTAAGATACAATGGCTTAAGCTTCTAAGAACATAGTAGCTAAACTAGACAAAGAAGAGAAATTGGACGGTGAAAATTCTGAGATATTGAATATGAAAATTCAATATGCTGGAAAAGCAAGAAGCACTACAAGCTCTGAACCAAGTTATGGAAGAACTTGAGAATGTCGTGTGCCACCTTGTGCTAGAAGAGGAACACCTCTTACTGGTTAAGCCAAAAACAAATATTTGTTATGCTAGTTCTAGTTCAAAAGGAGCTTCGAGCTCCAAGTGCAAACATCTTTATTCGTTCAAAGTGTAGAAATGCAAAGGATTGAGCTCTCCAAGCCAAAAATCAAGAGTTGACCAACATAAGAGAGGAAAAAACATCATCATGTGAAGAGAATATCAAGAGCGAAGTGTTAGAACTATGACCAGAAGGGTTATTATGCTTGCAATTGTTGTCACGACCCCAACTCCATCTCCGGGGTCACTAGCGACAGGGGTTATTTTCGCGACGTCCCAGGCACGCCATCGTCCCATTTCTTTTTATCTTTTCATTAAGCACATGTGAAAGCGTACATACAACACCTGGACAACAACAAGCAGCCAATAGAATAACCATTTACAAACATATAATTACATTAGCTACGTTTACAAGCCCTTCTATCACGGGCCATTATATTTACAACTACCACATCTTCAAAGGGTCGGGGTAAACCTTTGCTCCTCTAGCAAGATTGCAACTCCCAAAATTGACATGAGAATTCCATGCCTATAAGACTGAAAGGATAAGGGGTGAGTTTTAGGGAAACTCAGTAAGTAGAAATCCTTAATTCTCCTATAGGAGGACATCTCGCCATCGATCATCGGATATAAGGTCACCACCCACTTGTCGATGGCAAATTAATTGCAAGGTTTGTGCCTTGCCTTACTTATGCATATGAAAGACTCTTAATCGTCTATGTGCTTTCAAGAATCAAAGACAATGAGTTAGTGCATATGAACAAGCTTTCCGAGGATCCGTGGCTTATGATCATTTCGGTCATATGAAGGCATGCTCGCATCTCATGAAACTCATTTAAGCATTAAGTGACCCAATTCAAATATATGCTCAAACTAATGTAAGGACTTAACAATACATATCAAATAAACCCAGCTTTTGCAAGTATCATACATGTATTAGTCATGGATCACACGTGGACTTTCATTTTCCTTTTAAGTATTATATCAGTTGAAGTTAATCGACTCTTTTGGTAACAACCGGGCATCAGTCCCCCCCTTGGCAAACACATCGTCCCGATCTTATTATCAAGACGGCATCCAAGGCGATCCCCAGGCAACGGCCTCACCTAGGCTGGCATTGTCCACGATCTCAATATCGGGACGGCATCCGAGGCTTTACCCCATGGAATGACTCGGCATCCCCCAGAGTCGGCATATAAGTCCATTGTGTGTCCATGCGTTTCAAGCATCAATCAATTCATTTTATTTTTGAACTTTTAGCTGGATGAAAGACCCAAAGGTATGCCACACAAAGTGAATCAATAAACGACTCTTATACCTTGTTAGACTCATGCTAGATGCGATTCAGCGTTGTAATCTTGACTTGGAACCGTTCGCTCCGGCTTCGGCATCGACTCGTGACTTGTCCCAAGTAACAATATGCCTCAATATTGTCTTGAGATCAAGTGTGAGTCGTACACTCACCTTGGCACACGTCCAAAGTTGCCGAGACCATTCATCAACATTTGGGTGTGCTCGACACTCACGCGAGATCATGAACTTACTCGATCCAACACAAGCAATAGAAACACAACAAGCATAACAATGCAAAGCCAACACAAGTAAACGATGACATGATCCTAAAATCGGTAAGCGTAGCACATCGCCTTATCGAAGAGTTAAAAAAATCTACTTACCATGTTTTGGACTTAGCTCCGAGATGCTTCTTTGGTGGTTGGTTGGCATCTAGGGCGGGTTGGAAGAGAAGGGCATGAAAGAGATGGAAGGAAGGGAGAGGAAAAGGGAGAAATGCCAAGGCTTAAAATGTGAGGATGACTCATCCTATTTATAGGCCTCTTCCTTTTAGATTTTTATGCAAACTCATAATTACGCCTAAATGACAGGTTGACCTACCTATCTTCCCGAGTTAGGCCTAGGTCCTTTGGTGTTGGCTTGTGATTGGTCCACCTATATGTTTGCTCTCCAAGGCTCAATTTAGGCTCATTATTGCCTATGGTGCCGAAAGGACACATAAGCCCCTTCAATGCCTAATGTTTTCTTCTAATTGGTTGGTCTTTGCCTTGTTCCTCAAGGCTATAATCTAGGGTCATCATACCTTAAGATTCATCTAAGATCTAGGGGACACCTAAGTAGGTGACTCACATCACTCAGTAATTGCCAAGATTTCATGCAACAATCATTAGGCTTAGATGTGTTAACATTAGCCAACTTGCTCTCCAAGTTTCTTCTTTTTAACACACTAAGGTCCAAAAGCATTTAATACATTCTTATCTTCAAGTCAAGAAGACTCTAGATTAACTTGCTTCTCAAGTTGGGCGTGCAGCCCCCTTCCCCTCCAAGTTGGGCGTGTGGTTCTCCCATTTTAAGACTGAAACAGTTTTGAGTAACTTTCGAAATCAGTACTATTATCTTATCAAACGGACTTAAAAAATTATTAAATCTGAGTATGTTGTAGAGGAGACCTTACAAAAAAAAAATTTCATGAAGGAAGTCAAGTCCAATTCAATCTGTGGTAAGAGCAGAAAATTACTGAACACAGCCCAAAAATTCGTCCGTCGAGCAGATTCAACAGTCGGAGAGAAAGACTCACTTTGAAATCCAAATCTTCACAAAAATCTTTGAAATTTCTATATGTTGTAGAAATTTTTTTTTATTTAAAACTTTTATGAAGGAATCATAGTTAAATTTGAAAGGGAAAAATTTATAAAAATTCGAGAAGGCAACCTGGTCACCGTTTTCACTACATGGGACAGGTTCCAGACGGTGAATAATTTGGCTTTCGTTCCTACTATTTCACCTCAGAAAAATATGAAATATAAGTATCTTTTAGATAAAGATGTTTAGAACAACTTTCATGAAGGAAGTTTCTTTAAATTAGCATTAAAAAATCTGTGTAAAATTAGCAAATAATAGAGGTCCAGTAATTTCGAAAATCAAAGACGGCAACCTTAGTTGGGAAAAGAGGCATCCCACCTGGTCAAAACGTATTAATTGTTGGGCATCCTTATTTTCCAAGTTTCCAACTAGGTTCTAGATTAGCTCAGACACTTCATCCTCCTTCATTTAATGAAGAGATTCTAGAATTCTCTTTTACTTTATCCTTTCCTTCCTCAAGAAGGTGGGCTGGAGAGTTCTATCGTCCAAGTTGATTCTGGGGTCGAGGAAGGGATCATTAGGCACATCTCAAAAACTAAATCACGTACACCCGAGATTCAGCCATTATGTTCCATATTCGCCCAAACTGTTCCTTTGGATGGTCGGTTGTCCTTTGATTGGTTCGAAACCAATCCTAAGGCTGCCCATGGCCTAGCACTAAGCCAAGGCACTCACGGACCTTAGGATTAGTGACAAAATAGCCAGGTTTATCCCCGAGCTCATTCCGTTGGCACCTGATCCATCCATATGGTTCATTGTTGGCGCATTATCGATCCATGACCAGACATCATCAATTCAAGATTCATTTCTGATCACTAAGAATTAAATATGGAATGATGCATTTTTGGTCGGAAGGAAATCGCATTTGATCCCGTCGGATCGTCCGTGTATCAGTGCATAGCTGGAAAAAATTACCTGCGGCCAGGTACTGTGACCGATTGGACCAAACCATGATCATCCGCCGATCCAAAATCATCCCGTGACCAATCTTCGTGATCAAAAGGTTACCTTATGAGCTAGTGATCCTATCTTATCGTTATGGTTGGTAGAAAATTCATGGCGACACCTCGACTAGTTTGTGACCGGTTGGTCGGACCATGACCGATCCGTGATTCCTTGCCAATCGAATTGGTCAATCCATGGCCAATAGCCCATGATCGATCCTTTTAGGACCTTATGGCTGATTCTTACAGGGTCAGAATCGAGGATGTTACAATTCTGGTGAGCCAAAGAAGGTAAACACCCCTTATATTATTGAGAACTTTGCTTATGTATCAAGTTTTGTATTTTTAACTGAATCTAATAATTTATGAACTATAGATTCAGAAACAACAAATCATGTAGCAAATGATAGAGAATCTTTTGTGGAATTCCGACGAGGACCAACTGGAACGAAATTGATCTATGTAGGGAACAACTCGAGCTAAAGCAAAAGTGATTGACACCTTTCAATTAAACATGCATGGTAGACGCACTCTGTTTCTACATGATGTACTATATGCTTTGAAGATTCGTCGGAATTTAGTGTTTGTATTAGTATTGGTTAAACAGGATTTCGGTTTAAACTTCCATAATAATGGTTCGGATTTGTATTTTAATATAAACTACCATGGTCATGATTATTTTCTAGATGGTTTTATTGTATTGGATTTTGACTATGGTAATGTCAATGTTTGTTATTCCCTATTCACATCTTCTAATCATATGATAATGATGTGAATGTGTGGCATGCTAAGCTTAGTTATATTGACCAACAACGTATGAATAGATTAGCCAAAGATGGCTTATTAGGCAACATTAAAAAAGTCGATTTGTCCATATGTGAGTATTGTCTAATAGGGAAAATGACAGAGAAACCATTTGGAAAAGGTAAAAGAGCTGAATTTCATTTACAATTAATCCATTTTGACATCTGTGGTCCAATGAATATAAGAGCAAAGCATGTGGCTGTTTATTTCATCATATTTATAAATAATTATACTCGATTCGAACATATCTATTTGATTACTCATAAATCCGAGGCATTAGATTGTTTCAAAAAATTTATGAGCTTGGTAAAAAATCAATTAGATAAGAAAATAAAAGCATTAAGATCAATCATATTTATCTAATGAGTTCAAAAATTTATGTGATGAAAAAGGAATAGAAATACAATTGTCTATTCCCTATATTCCTTAACAAAATGGTATTGAGAAAAGGAAAAACAGAACCTTATTGGAAATAATTAGGTTTATGATGGCACAAACTAACTTACCTATTGCCTTCTAGGGTGATGCATTGTTGATTGCTGCTTATATACTTAACCGTATGCATTCCAAATCAGTTACTTATACTCCATATGAGTTATTGACAAATAAAAAAAAAAACTGACTTAAATTTTATTAAACCATTGAGCTGTGCTACTTATACTCATGAACCCTTTCATAAGTATGGGGAATTGGGTCCTAGAGATAAGAAGAGTATTTTCATAAGATACTAATAATACTTAAAAGGATATATGTCTATAGATGAGTAGGAAAGTGGGAGTATAACTGAATTTGAATTACGGGATGTCACATTTTTAGAGAATGAATTTCCTAAAAATGGCGAAATAAGTGAGGACTACTCCCTATTTGAACCTTAGATCAAGATAATGAATTTAATAGAGTTCGTCAAGTGGGAACAATATGAGAACTAAGGAATTAAATTCGACTCATTCTCAATTACAACTACCACGATGATATGATATTGTCATTATCTAATCAGAGTAAAAGCATAATATAGAATAATATACAAAGTGTACAATCTCCCGTATGGCGAACAAGTCACAAAAATATTTCCCATTGACATTTTGACATTGAAAGGGAAACTTTCATAATTGCTTCACAAGATGAAGATGAGTCAATGAATGTAAATGAGGCTCTAAATTGCCATAATAATGAAAAATGGATTCATACAATGGAATAGGAAATGAAGTCAAACCATGTTTGAAAAATAATTGACCTTCAAAATGACAAAGAACCATTGGGAACAAGCGAGTTCTCAAAGTAAAGCGTAAAGTTGATAGCTAAATAAAACGACGTAAGGCTCATCTTGTGGTGAGATGGTATAATCAATAGGAAAGAATTGATTATGAGGAAACATTTTTTCCTATAGTGAGATTTACTTCAATTCGCCTTACTCTGGCATTAGCAGCTAGTATGAATCTTGAACTACATCAAATGGATGTAAAAATTGTTTTTCTTAATAGAGAATTAAAAGAAGAAATTTATATGAAACAACTTGCTGGTTTCATTTCAAAAGGCCAATAATAAAAGGTATGTCAACTTTTAAAATCAATGTATGGCCTTAAGCAGTTATCGAGACAATACTATATACGTTTTCATAGTGCCATAATGACATATGATTTTTCATTGATTGATGAGGATCATTGCGTATATATCAAAAGATCCAAAAATCAATTTGTGATCATATCATTATATGCTGATGATATACTGATTGCCGGAAGCAATATGGAGTTTGTTAATACTATTAAGAGTTGATTGTATTCCAATTTTGAAATGAAAGATGTAGGTGATGCTGCATATATTCTTGAAATTAAGATTTTAATAGATCATTCGAAGAGATTATTGTCTTTCTCACAAGAAACATATATAAACAAGGTTCTTCAATAATTTTCTATGCAAGATTGTAAACCCATGATACTTCTATTGCAAAAGGTGAATGATTGAGCTATACACTGTGTGCAAAGACTCCATAATCAAAAGAACAAATGCAACATATTCCTTATGCTAGTGCTGTTAGAAATTTAATGTATGCTACAATGCGTACAAGATCTGACATATGTTTTGTAGTTCGAATGGTAAGTAGATACTAATTCAATCTAAGTTAAGTATATTGGATAGCTGTCAAAAGAATACTGAAATATTTGAAGGGAACTGTTAATTATACGGTGAATTATCAAGGAAATGATCTACGATTGGAAAGTTATTCAGATGTTGATTGATGAGGAGATTTAGATGAAAGAAAATCTACCTCTGGATTTGTTTTCTTATTGAATAATGGCACCATATCTTGGAACAGTAAAAAACAAACATGTATAGCCTTGTCCACAATGGAAGCCAAGTTCATGGTGTTATTAGCTTAAGAGATTTTTGGATCCTTTAAGTGTTGTTGAGAATGCTACAAACTCATTATTAATTAATTGTGATAGCCAAGCAACTATTGTCACACCCCCACTCGACCTCGACACAAGAGTATGACCCGGCGGGTTAGCATTGACGCCTCAGACAACGTCGAATATCTCAAAAGTCTTTTATCTTTACTTAAGCACATGCGGAAGTGATCATAAACAATCTCCGTACAAACAAACATGGAATTCGAGTAAGACATATGCAAGCCAAGCAAATAAAAGTAACATATATTCATATACATATTCACATATCAAAAGCTTTTTTGATTACATGCCCATCCTAGTCCTAGGTTACTTATTTTCGTTTCCATACATAGTTAATCAAAAGGCTGGGGTAGCCTAGCTCCTCTATCGAGTTGCTCCCAAAAGCGGCCCCCATGCTAGGTTCATTCCCTTCTTGGATCCTGGTTTACCTATCACACACCTGAAATGGTGAGAACAACAAGAGTGAGTTGATGACTCAGTAAGTAGAGATCCCTAATTCTCCTATAGGAGGACATTGCGCTGTTGATTGTTAGATACAAGATCACCACCCACTTGTTAATGGAAAAGCAATAGCAAAACTCGTGCCTTGCCTTGCTTATGCATATGAAAGGCTCTCAACTGCCTATGTGCTTTCAAGAATCAGTGCATATGAACAAGCTTTCCAAAGATCAGTGACTTATGATCATTTTGGTCACAAAAAGGGATGCGTGCATCTCATGAAACTCGTTCAAGCACTAAGTGACCCAATTCAAACATATGCTTAAATTGATGCAAAGACTTAATAATGCATATAAAAAAAACCTAACTTTTGCAAGCATCACACATGTATCAGTCATGGACCACAAGTGGACTTTCATTTTTCCTTTTCAATATCATATTAGTCAAAATTAATCAACTCTTCCGATAACAACTAGGCATCGGTCCCTCTCTTGACAACCGGCATCGTCCCGATCTCATTATCAGGATGGCATCCAGGGCAACCTCCAGGCATCGGCCTCACCTAGGCCGGCATCATCCATGATCTCAATATTGGGACAACATCTAGGGCTTTACCTTAACAACGACTTGGCATCCCCCAGCGTTGGCATATAAGTCCATCGTGTGTCCATACATTTCAAGTATCAACCGATTCATTTTATGTTTAAACTTTTAGCTGAATGAAAGACCTGAAGGCATGCCATGCAAGGTGAACTAGTGAATGACTTTTGTGTTTTATTAAATCAAACCCATGCCCGAGGCGATTCGGGCTCGTGACCTTGACTTGGAATCATTCGATTAGACTTTAGCATTGTCCATAGTCATCGAAATCTCTTATCAACATCCGGGTGTGCTCGATACTCATGCGGGATCATGAACTTACTTAATGCAATAACACAATAGAAACACAACAAGCATAACAATACAAAGCCAACACAAGTAAATGATGTCATAATCCTAGAATCAATAAGCATAACACATAGTCCTATCAAAAAGTTAGGAAAATCTACTTACTACTTTTTTTGGACGTAGCTCCAAGATGCTTCTTTGGTGGTCGTATGGCGTCTAAGGCGGCTTAGAAGAGAAGTGCATGAAAGAGAGGAGAGGAAGGGAAAGGAAATGAGAGAACGACTCATCCTTAAAATGTGAGGATGCCTTCTCCTATTTATAGGCCTCTTCCTTTTAGATTTTTATGCAAATTCATGATTGCGCCTAAATGACGAGTTGACCTACTTATCTTCCCGAGTGGGTGCCTAGGTCCTTTGGTGTTGGCTTGTGATTAGTCCACCTATTTCCTTACTCTCCAAGCCTCACTCTAGGCTCATTATTGCCTATGGTGCCTAAGGGACACATAAACCCCTTTAATGCCTAAAGTTTTCTTCTAATTGGTTGGTCATTACCTTGTTCACTAATGCTACAATCTAGGGCCGTCATAACCTAAGATTCACTTAAGATTCTAGAGGACACGTAAGTAGGTGGCTTACCTCTCTTATTAATTGTCAATATTTCATCCAATCATTAGGCTTAGATGTGTTCACATTAGCCAATCTGTTCTCTAAGTTTCTTCTCTTTAACACACTAAGGTCCATAAGTATTTAATGCATTCTTATATTCAAGCCAAGAAATATCTAGATTAGCTTGCTACTCAAGTTGGGCATGCAGCCCCCTTCCCCTCCAAGTTGGGCGTGTGATTCTCCCATTTAAAATCAAAAACAGTTTTGAGCAACTTTCGAAATCAGTACCATTACCTTATCAAACGAACTTGAAAAATTATAAAATTTTAATATGTTATAGAAAAGACTTTAAAAAAATTTCTCAAGAGGAACCCAAGCCAAATTATTTTTTGTGGAAATAGCAGAAAATCATTGAACACAACCCAAAAATTCATCCATCAAGCAGATTCAACGGTTAGAGAGAGACTCATTTAGAAATCTAAATCTTCACAAAAAATCTTTTGAAATTTTAATATGTTGTAGATATGAATGTCATTTAAAACTTTTTTAATGAAGCATGTCCAAATTTGAAAGGAAAGATTTTATGAATATTCGAGAAAGCAACTTGATTACTGTTTTCACTATACTTGGCAGATTCTATACGATAATTGATTGGGCATTCATCCCAACCATTTCACCTCAAAAAAATATGAAATTTAAGCATGTTATAGATCAAAATGTTTTGAACAAATTTTATGAAAGAATCTTCCCTGAATTCGTAATATAAAAAGCTCTATAAATTTGGAAAACAACAAAGGTCTAGAAATTTCGAGAATTAAATGAGGTAAATTCTAGTTGAAAAGAGGAGTGTTCCCACTTGGTCTTGAATCAAGGGTCATCCATGGCTGTACAATCTTATCTCCCAAGATCCTAAGTAGGCTCTATACTAACTTGGACACTTGTCTCGATTATTTATTGATTAAGGTCCAAAAGAGATAAGGTAGACTTGTCTTGGTCCAAAGTTGGACTTGTCTTAGCCTTCTCCTCTCTCTCTCTCTCCATGTGGCCTCTCCTTTGTAGGTTTCAAAGTCTACCATTCACACTTAGATCCTAGGATATCAATGGGCCTAGGCTATAGGGATATCTTCTTCCCCACTTTATTTAATACGTTCACATTTGTTCACACTTGTTCACACTTGTTCACACTTATTTTTCCAAGAAATTTTGATTATCCAAGCCTAAGGTGTCCCCTTCATTAATGGCTTTAAATCCAAATATAATCTTATCTTCTAATCAAAGCCCCAACATGCCAAGTGTCCGTGCTCCTTAATTTACTACATGACGAAGGAATTAAATGCAACTTGGAAATTATCTAAGTTTTGAAGGCCTTATCATCCTGGACTAATCAATTTTGACCATGATCGACTATCTTATTTGGCTCGGGGTTCATGCCTAAGACATGATCAGAGGAAGCAAGCACAATCGGGCTTAACCGGTGAAGTCAAGTTCGAACTTCTCTTTTACCATGTAAAGGGCTCGAAGTTGAGGATGTTACAACTATAGTATACACCAAGGATCCGAAATACCATGGCAAGACCAAATATATAGATACTAAGTATAACTTTGTCAAGGATATGATTGCATGAAAAGATGTGAACTTATAGTACAAATCTACGCATAGAATGATAGCAAATCCTATGACGAAACCAATATTTAGAGATGTGTTTTGTGGCCATATAAAATCTCGAAGACTGCATAGAGGCTAATGTACTAAATATTATAATTTCCCTTAAGTGTTCACATTTAATGAATTTGTATTTAATTCTTAATGCCCATGAGTCTTTGTTTGATGTATATGTATCTTAATGCTTAGTGCATCATATAAAATTAAGAAAGTATATTGGATAGATAAGATATTAGCCCACTCACACGGGTAATCGACCTCTATTTACCATGTGATAAATAGAGATAATATGGTTTTTAAGTTTATTATCTAGGTGATAATTGAGAGTTCAAGTTTAAAACATAGATGTCACCTTAACTAAGTGTTAAGATAATGGCATGATATTTACTATGTCCGAAAGTAAAATAACCTACATATTTTACTTTATTTGTCTTTGATGCTAGATGTGAGTTCTGATGGATTTTTTGAGAGAGTAGATACATGAACTCAAATTAGACATTAGGTATGTATAAACTATCATATGTATATTATTAAAAGTGTAAACATACACTTCATGGGAAATAAGTTAATACTGTAATATTTATTTCATACTACGTATGCATGAGACGATCAATAAAAGTGGCAAAAGTTTTGATATCAACTTTTATGCCATGTGAGACTCTTGAGGAAAAGAGTTCCTCAATTAAGTACCCCCATGACTATTACTTATTCTCAAGATTTTTATTCAATATTTGCTATCTTAAAATGTTGCCAATAATCATAAATTGATTCGATCTAATGTGACATTTCTAGAAAAGTGAGTTAAACTGAAATTGAGAGTTTCAAAGGAAGAGGAAGATCAAGTTTGAGATATCACATTCTAGTTTTCTATTCACTGGTCGACCAATTATGATTTTTTTTAGAATAATTATAATTGTGAATACAATATATCATTATTAAAAATAGATCAAGAGAAATATAAATGTGATTGAATGATTTAGGATACTGTATACTATATCTA
Source organism: Eucalyptus viminalis (assembly GCA_014182385.1). Lineage (NCBI taxonomy): Eukaryota > Viridiplantae > Streptophyta > Magnoliopsida > Myrtales > Myrtaceae > Eucalyptus > Eucalyptus viminalis. The sequence goes on from CM024536.1 coordinate 16,916,322, forward strand.
CTCAAAAATGTGATGCCCATTATAAGCTACCATATATTCCTAACAGATGTATGGTAATGAGCTCTCAAAGTATGTCAATCGTACGGATTATTTACTGGTATGACCGTTGCAAAGAGGCTCTTTTCGGCCCACCATGCGCAAGTGGGAGATGATGGATTTTTTATTTGATGGGTCAAGTCAAACCTATCCGCCCATGTTGGGCCAAACCCGACCCATAAGAGGAAATGGGCAGTTATATTCTAAGTGAAAATAATTGTAATATATAAGTAAAAAGGAAGAATGTTGATTGAAGTTTTTTTTTTTTTCCTGAGAAACCGTACATTCATTTCCTTCTCTTGAGAAAACAATGTACTCCCTTTTTAGGAACAGAACTTCAGAGCTTCAATCGAGTAGAGGGCCCTTCAGCCTCGGGCCCTTGATTCGCCGCAATATCTTCCAAAATATCGGCATCCATGATGGGGTCGAGTACCTCCTCATACTCGGTATCGACGGTAGGTCTGTCAAAACCATCCAAGGGGCCCTCTCGAACCCTGTTAGGCCCGTTACGGAACCACGCTTTGAAGGAATGAGGTACCAAATGAGGTAGGCCCTCATCGACCCAAATGGTGGTCATCATGAACTCACGGGTTCAGGTGGTCCCGTGGATGGGGAGTATGGTATGCTCGGTCTCCGCCTCTTGTGGCCACCTAAAACAGACATGGCGCACCTCCATTTAAGGACCTAAAAAATTTTAAACCACAATGGAGTGAGACAAAGTCTTAGCGAGTCAACACCTTAAACCCTGATTAGGACGAGAATTCACCAAGAGACGGCCTAAACGTGCACCATATAGGACTGATCTCGCCTCAGCACCTCCCTGCACATTAGTACATCTCATATATCATATGCATATAGTACATGTATTTAATAACTGGAACACCTCATATCATTTATCAACTATTCACAGGGGCCCCGATTATAAGGTCAAATCATTATGACACGTCCTATTCTGTGTCACACAATTTCATCCCATAATCAAACGCGGATAGCTCAATCACTCAAGCGTATTCCAATTATTTACGACCCAATGGCCACGACCCACTCATTAGTCAGCCGTCATCCGGCATAACCGGGCGTCGTCCCGCTCCTTCGGGCATGGCAACGTCCTACGTAAATGCATCAAGACAGCATTCCATAAAAGAGCATCGGTCCAACCTCCACTGCAATTGGCATCATTGTCAAGGGCATTTGAACTTAATCAGGCATCGTCCCGCGTAAACGCATCAAGACGGGTTCATTAGCCCGCGTAAACGCATCAGGGTACTTAAGCAATCACACATACATCCATGCTTGGCCAAAAACATCGTGCTTTGCACTCAAATCTTTCCATTTCAAATAATGGACTTGGTCAATTTTCTTCGTATTAAAAATACCCGGTAAAATAATTGTGCGTGGTCACATATTTAAATTGATCCACTAAATGTGATACTCTTCCATTTAAAAATTTCACGATTTTATATAGTACATAAAATATTTTTGTGTCAAAAATCGACACCGGTATTTTTCTAATTAAATACCATAAAATCATATTTTTGCAATAATAATCAAAAATCATCACCAAGCACTCAATTGCCTAATTTAGCAATCAATTTCACAAATCAACACATCTACGACGATCAGTGTAAAATTCTGATTACCGGCTATCCCGGGGTAATTTACGCTAAAAATAATTAATCAAATAAATTGTAATTTATTTAAACTAAATCACTTAATTAATTTAAATAATCTAACCTAACTAATCTAATTGAACTAACTAAATTAATCCACCTAGGCTAACTATATTAATCTAATTAGGCTAACTAATAATCAACTAACCATCCTAACTAATCTAACTACCTAGTTCAACTAACTAAACTAACTATAGTTACACTAACTAAACTAACTACTAATCCATGCTTATGCCTAAACTAATCCACTAAGTGCAATTAACTTCCTAATCCAATAATAGGGCATTAACTCATCGGATTAGCGAGAAAACGGGTTCGTGGCGATGACGGGCGACAACGATGAGATCCCGTGCCCATGGAGAATCCAAAGGAGGCCCGAAAAGGGCTGAAAAAGGCCAGCAAGCCTCACGGCTTGCTACTGGAAGCCGATTCCATTTGAGGTAGTCAAGGGGCTGGACGACAAGCTAAGACGGTGCAGACGGTTGGTGACGGGCGTGGGGACAAGCACGACTAGAGCTGGTCATAGGCTGGATGGAACGGTGGCCAGGCGGGGTTGGCGTCGGGGCTACAACGCAGGCTGGTGGGCTCGGGCTGGAGTAGCGAAAGGAGCTAGCTGATGGTGCTGTGGCCGCTAGACTAGGCGGCAGTTGCGGATCGAGTAGGCAGGCGTGTGGGTCGCTATAGGCGCAAGGGGGTGCTAGAATGGTGTGCTGTGGTGGAGCAACTATAATGGAGGAATGAGAAGAAGAAGAGAAGAAGGCAGGGCTATTCTACTGAGGCTATCGCATGGCGGAGAGAAGAAGAAGAAGAAGAAGAAGAATAAGAAGAAGAAGAAGAAGAAGGGGACAAGGGGGACAACAAGTCAAGGCAATAGACAAGGGTCCTCCTGACATCGGTTTCTTCCCGAACTGATTTCCATCTCTATTGGACCCAAACCGCGACCCAAATGCAGTGGCTCGTTTATTCAAGTTTTTCTTGATCAGTTGTGCCCTTTTATACAAATCATTGTAATCTTTCAGATTAAACGGCACCCGCGGATCCTTTAGCTCCGGTTGAAGGCAATCCCTTAACCTCCTCGCTCTATCCACTGGATCTTCCACTAGTCTCGAGGCATACTAGGACAACTCTATGAACTTTGCTACGTACTGGTCTTGTGACATCCCGAATTTTGACCCCATCTCAATATATGAAATGAGTTTTTTGTCAATGCACCTATGATCCTTTTTCTCTGAGTTGATCACTCATGAGTTAACCAACCTATCACGTGAAGCTATTAAGTGATATAAACGTGACAGACTTGAGAATTCGATCAGAAATCGACCGCCCAACCGTGATAATTGACAAGGGTCAATATGACACCATTATAATCGATTAGTGATCACATATAGGTCGATTCGATGGAATGGCATAATTAAATTGTTGGTGATTCCACATGATTGCAAAATTTGCGTCGAACGATACTAATTCGATTTTCAGTCAATTCTGTACTCGGTACCTGTAATTGAAACCTTGAGATTTTTACGACAACCGAGAGTTGCCGACGACTCGAAGATGCACAAACATGGATAAAAAATTATCGACCACTAGTTGAACGTGCTAAAATTCCTAAAAGCTACCCAGTATGTTGGGTCGCGCTAAAATCACGTCCGATCGATTTTAACCACGAAATTAAACTCGGTTTTGGGAATCGAACGTTCGAGCGTGTCACGATTTATTTTTAGGACATTGTCTCATCTTTTAGGAAAATTTTGTCGATCCCGGAATTTTGCGGAAAAATCAAATTCAGCAAATTAAAATGGAGGAAATTCGGATGGGCAGCCTTGTTTGGTTATTTAACCGTCAAAATGGATTAGTTTGTGAAGGAAATTGTGGAAATTCGTATGGCAGCTTCAAAGGGACAAATTGGACACCAAATTGAATTGATTTGGTGAGGAATGGAAGAAGAAAATCAAGAAATTCGTAAGGGCTGCTGGGTTGCTGTTTTTGGCCTTCAAATTAACTTGTTTGTGAAGCTTTAGGAGGGAAAATGCCCATTGGTTGATGCCTTGACTTTAGGGGGCTGAAGACTTTGGTGTTCTTGCACTCAAGTGCTAGATATATCTAGTGGAGGCTCATTGGTTGCTTGGTTGACTCTCTTGGCTCCTTGTCCCCCTTATCCCCCTTTTCTTCTTTTTCTTCTTTCCCTCCCCCCATGCGACAGCCTCAGTAGAACAGCCCTGCCTTCTCTTCTTCTTCTTCTTTTTCATTCCTCCATTGTTGTTGCTCCACCACAGCACACCATTCCAACACCCTCTTGCGCCTACAACCACCCGCACGCCTGCCTGCTCGATCCACAACCGTCACCTAGTCCAACGGCCACAGCACCGTTAGCCAGCTCCTTTCGCCGCTCCTGCCCGAGCTCTCGCTAGCCCACATTGCAGCCTCGACGCTAGCCCCGCCTGGCCGCCGTTTCATCCAACCCGCGACCAACTCCAGTCGCGCCTGTCCCCGCACTTGTCACCAGCTGTCTGCGCCGTCTTAGCTCGCCGTCCAGCCCCTCGACTTCCTTAAACATAACCAGCTTCCAGCAACAAGCCGCAAGGCTTGGTAGCCTTTTTCAGCCCCTTCTGAGCCTCCTTTGGAGTCGCCGTAGGCACAGGATGTGACATCCTGAAAATTTGACCCCGATTCGAATATACGAAATGGTTGTTTCATTGACGTGCCTATGGTTATTTTACTCAGAATTGATCACCCACGAGTTGACTAATCTATTTGGTGAGGCCGTTAAGGGATATAAAAAGCAACAAACTAGAGAATTCGACCAGAAATCGACCGCTCGACCATAATAATCGGCAAGGGTCAATATGAACGACACCGTTATGAATCGATTAGCAAACGAATATATGCTGATTCGATGAAATCATGTAGTCGAATTGCAGGTGATTCCGCACGATTGCAATATTCGCGTCGAACGGCTATAACCCGATTTTCTATCAATAGTGTACTTGGGATACATAATTGAAAACTTGCAATTTTTTATGACAACTAAGAGTTGCCTACGAGTCGGAGATGCATAAACGTGGATCGAAGATTATCGACTACGGGTCAAATGCGCTAAAATCCCTAAAAGATATCTGATAGGTTAGGTTGTAATAAAATCGCATTCGGTCGAATTTAACCAAGAAATTGAATTCGGTTTTGGGAATTGGATGTTCAAGCATGTCATGATTCATTTTTAGGACGTTGTCTCATCTTTCGGAAAAATTTCGTCGAGCCTGGAATTTTGCGAAAAATCGGTTTTCGACAAAAAGAAATTAGTGAAATTCATATCAAGAGGAAAAGGAGAATTTGGCTACCCAAAATGGATTATTTGTGAGAATTAAGGGCTAAATTCTCATTGGAGGAGCACAAGACTTTTGTGCATGAAGACTTTGGGGGCAAAAGTGATCATGAGTTAGAAATTTGGCTTAAGTTTTGATTGGTTGCCTTCTTGACTTTCATTTCCCTTTTCTCTCTCCAATCTCCCTCTCGTCCATGCACAAACCAGCCCTTTCCCTCCTCTCACGTTACTTTTTCTTTCCCTCCTGCAGACTACCCACGTTTCCTTCTTCCTCTCTTATCTTCTCTATTTTTCTTCCCACCGCCATCTTCATTTCTTCATCATCAGCATTGCCCACTTCACCAATGCCAGCCCATCTTCACGATCACCCATCAACCCACCACATAGCCGCACGCCCAGCCACCACTCCCCACATCCACAGCCCATCGTCCAACCGTTCAACGTCTCGTCATGCCCAGAACAACAGCCCCTCCTCACACCACCATCAGCACTCTTCACCGACTAGCTCCTCCATCGAATAGCCTAGCTGCCCCGCCTGTTCTTCACGCTCGTCCAACAGCCCGTCTAGCCGCGTTCGTCACCACTCGCGGCCACGCTCAACCCTAAACTGAACTCTCTGACCAATCCCTTGGCTGAAGGCTTGGAGGGCAGCCACAGCCTTCGTCGAGCCTCCATTGGAGATACGGTAGTCTCGGGTTCTTGTCACCGTTGCACCGCCAACGAATTCTGGTGAGTTAACTCCCTAATCATTGATTAGATTGTTAATTGCACTTAGGGAGTTAGATTAATGTTAATTATCATAGTTAGCTTAGTGCTAAGAAGGATTAGTGTTAATTAAGTTTGATTAGCTTAAATTCAAATCAGTTTACTGGACCCTCACCATTTGCCATTTTTGTGGACTAAAATGTGCTACAAATTTGAGATTTATTCCTTCTTAAAAAATGTTCTAGACATCTTTAACTATGAAATTTATTTTTTTTCAAGATTTTATGGATTTAAAAAAATGACATTTCAGATTCGTTACAATCAAAACAGAATCTCTGGTTGTGCTGGAACTTAGTGACCTTTTGGTTTTCAATGGAATTTTATCAACTCTTAGGTTTCGAATTTTGAAAGAGTTTCTTCACAAAAGTTGTTCATCACATATTTTAGTTAAACATAGTAAAATTTCAGATCAAATGGATAAGTTTTGGATCTTGAACTAAACTGATTTTGGAAAGCAGAATTTCTGGACACGGTCACAGTTTTGGTAATGACTTGAGCGATTTACTGCTCTTAATCTAGAAATATTTTTGCCAATGTATCTTTATGAAAAGTATCTTTGATGTGTCATTTATAACATATTTAAATTTGAGAATTTTCCGAACTCAATTGGTTATATTTTTGGAATTAAACTTGGAGACCCGCGAAAGGTCCCGCTTTTTGTCGGTTAAGGCCGATAGTGGTTCTGTGATTATTCTTGGTGCCGTGCTTGCTGAATAAGGTGTATTTGGTAATGTGGGTGACTTTTGGCATGCGTAGAACTTATGTGTGATATTATGTGAATGGTTGTTCTATGGTGATGGTTTATTGTTATTGCAAAAGATGGCCTTATGGGCATTTTATTAGAAAAACAATTAGGTGTCGGGTTTGGACACCAAAAATTATTTATCCAATAAAACAATGAGGTTTTAAAATAAATGCGTGCAAAGTTTGACAGATTAATTTTGAGTACATGAGCACCTACGAATTTATTTCTAAACGATTTGAACAAAAAAGAAAAAAGAGGGGTTACTAAGGTTTGTTTTCAAAACAGGGTGGTTGGAAAAGAAATTAGAAAAGAAATATGGTGTCGGGTTTGGACGCCAAGTTTTATGTGCTCAATAAAATCGTGATGTTTCAAATTAGATGCGTGCAAAGTTCAACGGGTGGATTTCAAATACGTGACCCCGTACGAATTTATTTCCGAAAGCTTTAAAGAAAAAACAAACAGAGAGTTGCTAAGTTGATTTTTGAAAATGGATTTTGGTGTTCTTGGCTATATGATGGCATTATGTGTGGTTTTGATGGCTTGTACATGTGTTGTTGTGTAAATGATTGTTGGATGGTAGTTACCGGTCATGGTTACAAAACTTGGTTTTATGGGCTTTTAGATGGAAAAATGCCAGGTGTCAGGTTTTGATGCAAATCTTTTTGTACTATATAAAACCGTGGAATTTTAAAATAGGAGTGTATCAAGTTTTACGGTTCGCTTTTAAATCCGTGACCATGCATGATTATTTTACCGGGATTTGTAATAAGAAGAAAAATTGGTCAAGTTCATTATTTGAAAATGAAGCATTTAAATGCAAGGCATGGTGTTCTTGGCTAAATATGTGCTTGTGTGGTCACCTAAGTACCTTGATGCATTTATACGGGGTAGTGAACCCGTCCTAATATGTATGAATATGCGGGATGATGCCTGATTTTATCGAATGCTCGGCAGGGGTCCGAAAGCTGAGTCACAGTGGAGGCCGGACCGATGCTCCTGTGTGGAATGCTGTCTAGGTGGGGGTTCTAGACGATGTCATAACTGATGGGGTGAAACGATGCCCGGTTACGCTAGATGACCGCCAACTGTTGAGTTGGCTATGGCCGATGGGTCGTAATAACTGGAACACGCCTGAGCGGATGTGATAGTTGCACCCGATTATGGGGAAAAATTGTGTGTCACAGTATGAGACGTGTCATAACGATTTTACCTTATAATTGGGACCCATGTGAGTGTTTGATGGATGAAAATGAGGTGTTCTAGTTATTAATTGTGCTTGTAATGTTTATAATGCATATGTGATGCACTAATGTGCAGGGACGTGCCGAGGCGAGGTGAGTTCTGTATGACGTGTGTTTAGGATCGCCTTCGAGGCGAATTTGTATCCTAACCGGGGTTTAGGGTTTTGACTCACTGAAATTTATCTCAACCCGTCATGGTTAAAATTTTCAAGGCCGTAGCGTGGAGATCTGCTGTGTGCAGACGTGGTGGGCGTGAGATGCAACACCTTTTGGCTGGTCCTGCCGTTAGTGAAGTAGGTTGACCCAAATACCTGAGGATTTTGAGAGGGTCGATAGGAAGTGGCCATAAAACGGCTGGTACCATTAAACTTCCTAAGGTTCACAATTGATAAATGAAAATGTTGTTTTTGGCGTTGGTCGTCGTGTTTTTATTATCACATGTTTGTTTGTTGTCTAGGAGTTTATTTAATTCGCTTACACATGTGCTTAATGAAAAGATAAAAAGAATGGGTCGGCGACGCGTCCTGAGACGTTGCAAAATTTTTAAGTTGACCGCTGAAGGATGTGCACGTGCTCAGGATTCAGGGGGTGACATGGGATCTCATCGCCGTCGCGCTGTCGTCACAATGAACCCATTTTCTCACTAATCCAGTGAGTTAACACCATAATCTTAGATTAAGAAGTTAATTGCACTTAGTGGATTAGTTTAGGCTTAAGCATGGATTAGTAGTTAGTTTAGTTAGTGAAACTATTAGTTAGTTATTTTAGTTAGTTCAACTAGGTAGTTAGATTAGTTTGGATGGTTAGTTAGGTTATTAGTTAGCTTAATTAGATTAATATAGTTAGCCTAGGTGGATTAATTTAGTTAGTTCAATTAGATTAGTTACGTTAGATTATTTAAATTAATTAAGTGATTTAGTTTAAATAATTTACAATTTATTTAATTAATTATTTTTAGCGTAAATTATGCCGGGATAGCTGGTTATCAGAATTTTACGCTAATCGTCGTAGATGTGTTGATTTGTGAAATTGATTGCAAAATTAGGCAATTGAGTGCTTGGTGATGATTTTTTGTTATTACTGCAAAAATATGATTTTATGGTATTTAATTAGAAAATGAATAAGTGCAATAGAAGTCCTAAAACTTGTTATGAAATTGTAATTGAGTCCTAAAACTTGTAAAAGTGCAATCAAGTTCTAAAACTTGTCAAATTATTTCAATCGAGTCCTAAAGTTAACACCGTAAGCCTTTTAATGGAAAATGCTGACGTGATGCGAATGTGACGTTTCAAATGATTTTTATTTCCGTGTGGCTTTTTTTTAAATTTTTTTATTTAAATTAGATTTAAAAATTAGAAAAGAAAAGCTAAAACTTATTTAAAAAACAAAACAATTTTAAAAAAAATGAAAAAAAAATGGCCGACTTCCTTCACCATCGCCCATCGCCAAAGGGGCCGCGACCATCGTGAGGCCCCTCCCGCGATGAGCGGCGGCGGAGGAGCTGCTATTTTTTTAACAATTTTTTAAAATAAATTTTTTAAATATAATTTTAAAAAATTGAATAAAAAATAATTTAAAAAGCCATGTGCAAAATGAAAATTTATTTAAAATGTCACGTCCGCACCACGTCAGTATTTTCCGTTAAAAAGGCTGACGATGTTAACTTTAGAACTTGATTGAAACAATTTGACAAGTTTTAGGACTTGATTGCACTTTTTGCAAGTTTTGGGATTCATTTGCATTTTCGTGACAAGTTTTAGGACTTCTATTGCACTTATCCCATTAGAAAAATACCGGGTGTCGGTTTTTGACACAAAAATATTTTATATACTATATAAAATTGTGAAATTTTAAATGGAAGAGTATCACGTTTAGTGGATCAATTTAAATATGTGACTATGCACAATTATTTTACCGGGTACTTTTTATACGAAGAAAATTGGCTAAGTCCATTATTTGAAATGGAAGGATTTGAGTGCAAAGCATGATGTTCTCGGTCGAGCATAGATGTATGTGTGATAGTTTAAGTACCCTGATGCATTTAAGTGGGGTAGTGAACCCATTCTGATGTGTTTACAGGGGACGGTGCCTGATTAAGTTTAGATGCCCTTGACAATGTATGCCAGTCGCAGTGGAGGCTGGACTGATGCTCTTTTATGGAATGCCATCTTGATGCGTTTACGCGGGACATTGCCTGCCCGAAGGAGCGGGATGATGCCCAATTATGCCGGATGATGGCCGACTGATGAGTTGGATGTGGCCGTTGAGTCGTAAATAATTGGAACACGCTTGAGTGATTGAGCTATTCACGCCTGATTATGGGACGAAATTGTGTGGCACGAAATGGGATGTGTCATAATGATTTGGCCTTATAATCAGGACCTCTGTGAATATTTGATGAATGATATGAGGTGTTCTGGTTATCGAATACATGTATTGTATGCATATGATATATGAGATGTACTAATGTGCCGGGAGGTGTTGAGGCGAGGTAAGTCCTATATGGTGCATGTTTAGGCCGCCTCTAGGTGAATTCTCATCCTAATCGGGGTTTAGGGTGTTGATTCACTAAGACTTTGTCTCACCTGTCGTGGTTTAAAATTTTTCAGTTTCTTAGATGGAGGTGCTTCACGTCCATTTTAGGTGGCAACGGGAGGTGGAGACCGAGTGTACCATACTCTCCATCCACGGGACCACTTAGACCCGTGAGCTCGTGATGGCCACCATTTGGGTCGATGAAGGCCTACCTCACTTGATACCTCATCACTTCAAAATGTGGTTCCGTAACGAGCCTAACGGGGTTCGGGAGGGTTCCTTGGATGGTTTTGACGGACCTATCGTCGATACCGAGTTGTGGAGGTACTCGACCCCATCGTGGATGCCGATATTTTGGAAGATATTGCGGCGAACCAGGGGCCCAAGGTTGAAGGGCCTGGAGTAGAGGTAGCCGATCCTTTAGACATTGACATCCCTAATGGTGTCGTGGTAGACCCGGATCCCGAGTAAGTAGGGTCCAGGGTAGGATTAGCTTAATAGCTTCTTTTTAGATATAGACCTTTGTACATAGACCTGTAAGTCTGACTTAGCATATATATAAAGTGTTTTGTGAAATTGGTTGTCTTACTTTTCTATCTCATGTTTGATTGTTGTCTGGAGTTTATTAGTTCGCTTCTGCATGTGCATAAAATGTGGGTCGGCAACGCATCCTAGGAACATCGCAATTTTTATCGACCGCCGAGGGATGTGCGTGTGCCCGAGGTTCGGGGGGTGACATTCCCGCTCGAAGTGGTATCAAAGCTGGTTAGTGTTTGGAGTGATAAGGTGCGATGAGGTATGAGATAGTTATTAGGAAAGACCTTTTCTTTATGCTGATGCTTGTGATTAATT